>JAULAV010004823.1:0-50001 GCA_030789695.1 Scilla litardierei | reverse complement strand
TTATAATTCAATAATAATCCCTGCAATTAATATATATGCAATAGTTACATCTTAATTTGATGAACTTTATGCCAAGTTGACGCTGATTTTAAAGTTCAAATATTTTTTAGCATATCTCACTCTGTAGATTGATTTAAATTCTGAAAAAAAATCATGCTGAATGGATCAGTTAGTTATCTACAACTTTCATGTTGTAAGTTTTTCCGAATTCGAACTGCAATTAGCTAAAAACTGCTGTTGTATCTGAAGTAACAGAATTTGCCAGATTTTACACCACCTCACTGAAATGGCAATAACTGACACTGTAGACATCCAAATCCTACAAATTTAGACATTTTGAGCAACTCACTTCAAGAACTACAATCTTTTCATGGGGAAAAATCATCAAATTCTGCCTGCAATAGGGATAAATTTGCTGTTGAAGATATGTCAAATTTTCTGAATCTGAACAGATCTGCTATGTTTTACAGTACAGGTCTCTATAAATAGCACGCAACTCCTTAATCTTTGATATTCGATATCTGACACCTAACTAGTATAGCTACAACTTTCATTTTATGAGTTTCGGTAAATTTGTAAAGAAATGTGACGATACTGGCCATTATTATGATAGTTTGTGTATTTTTCTGTTTTGCTGAATGTGTTGTCACTATGTGGCTGACATTTTCAATGAAGCCAAATTGTAATTGAAATGTCCTGGGATAACCTGTTCCACTCTAATGTGGATAAGTATCCTAGGAAGGGGTGGGAGAGACCTGAATAGTACGTATGTATCAGGACTGGACTTGTGAGGAGTTGAGGTGATATGGATGCCCACGGGACAATGTACCGTGAGATGACGTGAGTTGATCTTATCTCGCTCGCACTCCCATGAGAGGGAGTGGGTAGAGTTCGAGAGGCCCCGTTAAAATTCATCAGTTCTCGTGTACCATTAGCGGGGTAGTTGAGAGCCACCCACCTGAGATGAGGTCCAATCCCTGGTACACAGCGTGGTGTCCAGGTTTCCAAAATTAATTAAATCATGAAAATGTTGCTTGCTTTACTTCTTTTATATTACTGTAGGCGTACTGTTGCTTTGTAGTTCTATTAGACCATAATAATAATAATAATAATAATAATAATAATAATAATAATAATAATAATAATAATAATAATAATAATAATAATAATAATAATGAACAAAAACCTAAAAGTGTTCCTTTCTAGTTGGGTTTCGTACTGGGCACGCTGTGACGTGTCCATGTTGTCTTTCAGGACCAGAACAGGCAAGAGCTGAGCCGGAGCCGACGGAGCTTCCACGTGTAGGAGACTCTCGTTCTTCAGACACCTAGGATTAGTTTACAGAGTGTGAGAAGTCCCCTTTTTGGGTGTACTTTTGTTTGGGGACTTTATTATGTCCACATGTTATATAGTGTTGTCCTCTGTGTTGTACTTGGCAGATGCTTCAGTTGTACTTGTTTTTGCTCAGATGTTGTGTAGTTCTCAGTTGTACTTCGTACTTGTATATAACTCTGTGACAGATAGTACTTTGGACTGTTGTGATTGGAGCACTTGTAGTTTTCTTTTCCTTCTGTTGTGTTGCCCTAGCATGTGCAGTGGCCTGCTTGTAATAAAAATTAAATTCTACACTTGGTACAATACCACGGCCTGTTAAACACCCATCTTCCGTTGCACTAGAATCTTTGAAAACCGGGGTATTTGGGAGAATGGGACGTGATAGGTTTAGCTTGAGGAAACAGAGACTTGGGGGAGAGATAAAGATATGACGAGGAAGAGGGGATGCTGCCATGAGAGGTGGGGGAGGTAGGATGTTGCTAATTCTTGCTGAAGAGAAGGGAGGGCTGTCGGGGCTTGGGGGACATGCAAGGGAGAAGATAGATTTGAGGGAGAGATTGAGGTGGGGGTAGGGTTCAAGTGGTAGAGGAGGTGGTCCAACAAGGGGTTATGCGCTGGGCAACGCGTACAGGGGAGAGGGCCGTGAGTGAGGGGGTATGGCCGTGAGGGGGAGGGGGATACTGCTATGAGGGGTAGAGGAGAGCCTAGTGGAAGGGGGTGCTATGTTTTTCTTAGGAAAGAAGGAAGGGATATGATTATTATAAGGATAGAGGAGTTATTTGTGGGGTTGAAAAATAAATTATAAGGATAGAGGAGTTATTTGTGGGGTTGAGAAATAAATTGGGAATTAATCATATGTTGGATTTGGGGAGGAATGCAGCGGGGTTTGTGGCTTTGGGTTTGGTGGAGAGATATATCCGTGGAATGATGGGGGGTTTAGTTTTAAGTATGGTTAGATTAAGTAAAACTAATTAGTTTTAACAGTTTGGCAAATTTACGGGTTTGCCCTAGAAAAATGTTTCTGAAAAATTCAAGAAAAATTACCATACATTCTTAAAATATTTAAAATCATAAAAAAAATTTCAAAATCATTTAAAATCAATTTAATAACTAATACATACGTATTGACGGTTTCAAACAGTCACATTGTTGACCTCCTATCGTTCCTGGCCACCAAGCCCGTCGCCTCTCTAGCCGTTGGCGAGACTTCGACTACTGCTGGACCCTCCATCGTTGTTACTGGCAAGCCCCCTTACCAAGCCCCTCAGGAGAAGGCGCTTGTTGGGAAGGAGCAGCATGTTGAAAAGTCAAGGCCAGATGTGTAGCACTGTACTTTTTCTTCTTTATTTTTGTAGCTGCTTTTGTTTGTACACGCATAAGTCGATCAAATTTGTAGAAGAAAATTTTGAAATGAAAAAGGTGGCTTGAAATTTTTTTATCCAACCACCTTCCTTTTATCTTTTTTATTCTAACTACTTATTATTTTATATCTCCCACACCTGTTTGCCCTTTATTTTGCTTACCTGATAATCTACTGCACTTGCTATTGTGCTGACTTTGAACTCAAATTCAAGAGACTAATATTGAAGTTATGGCATATCTCTGGGCACCACTTGCTGAGTGTGCACTGCTAAGTGTATGTTGGCCCCTTAGTCTCTTTAGTAAGGGAGAGGCTGAAGCTCTGGACTTGCAAAACGCCCCCATTCAAAGTCCTGAGGTCTGAACAATATGCTTACTTGGTGTGATCAGAACTGAACACCGACTGAGCCTAGGAGCTTGGGGTTGCAATGGAAGGGGCCCTAGCCTGGACTGGGGGTTTATTGAAGGCATGATGACTTGAGTCTAGTGCTATTTTCTCTGTTGGCTCCTTGAGGTTGGACCAGCCGGGGCCCCAGCATATGCTGGGGGTTTAGCTTGGGCATGGCACAACCTGGGTCGAGTGTCAGAGGTGAGCGTTGGGACTATGAGTCTCCCCAGCGGGGGGCCCATCCTAGACTATGAGCTTAGTTTGGACGTGGCACAACATGTGTCCAGTGTTAGAGATTGGTTTGAATGTGGCATGACCAGAGTCGAGGGCTAGACGTCGGTTTGGACATGGCACAACTTGACTCGAGTACTAGAGGTCATTGTTGTGACCTTGGGTCTCACCAACAGGGGCCCTAGCATATACTATGGGCTTACTTTGGATATGGCATGACTTGAGTCGAGTGCCAGAGGTCAGTACTGGGACCTTGGCTCTTGCTAGCTGGGCCCCCCAGCCTGGGATGTGGGCTTAGTTTAGATGTGGCATGACCTGGGTTGAGTGCCAGAGGTGGGTTTGGATGAGGTATGACCGAAGTCGAGGGCCAGAGGTTAGTTTAGATGTGGCTTGACCGGAGTCGAGTGCCAGAGGTCAGCGATGTGACCTTGGGTCTCGCTAGTAGGGGCCCAGCCTAGACTACGGGGGATTAGTTTGAATGCGTCACGCCTTGGGTCGAGTACTAGAGGTTAGAGTTGTAGCCGAAGGGAGTGTCATCTATGTTTTGACGTGGCAGGACCTAGGTCGAGTGCCTGAGGTCAACATTGTGACCTTGGGTCTTGCCAGTGGTGGCCTAAACCTAGACTGTGGGTTTTGTTTGGATATGGAACGACCTGGGTCGAGTGCCAAATGTCAGCGCTAGGACCATTGGTCATGCCAGCTGGGTGGGGGGCTAGACAAGAAGAAAGGACAAGTATTTGAGCTCAGAAAGAGATGTATTTTATTGAGCTTGAAGTGAGTATATGGCAAGGTATCTTATTGAGATCAATACATGCACCCGATCATGGATAGTAACTCCAGATGTGTTCATCATTACTTGGAGTTTGATTAGAATGCCATCCAGAGCCTCGAGTTGATAGGCCACTGAGAAGAGGACCTCTCGGATGCGGTAAGGGCCTTTCCAGTTTGGCCCCAGCAGTTGCTGTTTTTGGACCCATCTCTAGTGCAGAGGACTCGTCGGATGATCAGGTCATTCTTCCGGAAGCATCTGACTTTGACCCTTTTAGTATCGAGTAGAAGCTCGCTTATAAGAACTTGCTCGGATCTGGGATGTGTTTCTTCTTTCTTCGACAATGTATTACTCCAAGTTCAGAGCTCGATTGTTGGAAGCTACATCGAAGTGGCTCAAACAGAAGGTCAGGAGAACCACCTTAACTATAGCCACTGCACCGACTCCGAAGGCTAATGCAAAAGGAGATTCACATGTACTGGTCCACCTGGTGGTGCGATATGCCTAGAGCACATAGGGGTGGTGCTCGATCCATGCTCCTTTCTTGGCACCGAGTTTCTTCTTAAGCATCTTCTTGATGTATTTATTGACAGATTTGACCTGGCCGTTGGTCTAAGGATGGGCACGAGTGGAGAAGTTATGCTGGATGCCGTATTGCTCGCACTTTTCCTTGAAGTTGGCATTGTCGAACTGTTTTCCATTGTCGGTGACAATGGCGTGCGGGACTTCGAAACATCATATCATCTCCTTCTAGATGAAGGCGACGATCTTAGTCTCTGTCAGGGATGAAACAGGAGCAGCATCCACCCACTTGATGTAGTAGTCGATTGCTACAATTACATGTGTGGCTTCAGCTCTTCCGTGAGAGAGAGAGGTCCAATGAGGTTAATCCCGTATTTTGTGAATGGCCAAATAGGGTGAGGGATGTTAGCCATTCCAAGTGTAGTCTCTAGATGTTTGAGAAGCATTGGAAGGCATCACACCACTAGACATATGATTTGATATCTTGATGTAGCATGTGCCATTAGTAACCGACCCGCAAGATCTTATGCATGAGGGATCTGCTCCCTAGTGGTTGTTACAGACCCCTTCTTGTATATCCTTCATTACAGGTTGGATTTTTTGCTCACTAAGGAACCTCAAGAGGGGGAAAGAGTTACCTCGCTTGTAGAGGACATCATCGAGGGGTGTGTACCTCACTTGTTGGATACAGCGTGATGTTGGATACAACGATCGATGACTTTGTGTTTGATGGTAACAAACGTGTGGGAATGATTTGATGTGTATGCTAAGTGTTTTCAGGAATGGCAAGCTCGTAAATACTCAAAGGGGGACTTAGTCAAAGCGATGGAGAAATGTGCAAAGAAGACTTACTCAAGGAGATGGAGAAATTGTAATTCATTTGCAATTTGGACTTGGTCAAAGATGGAGAGATATAGAGAATCTCATGCAAATCAATATGTGATTAAATGAGATCCAATTCAAATCCCATTGCCATTCAAATTCATCGCCTATTCTAATTTCGTATCCAATTCAAATCCTATACAAATTCCCAGTCCAGTCCAAATCCAATTTGAATTGCAATTAGATCAAATCAAATCCCATACAATCTTAATTCAAATCCCAAACTCCTTTGATTGTGGGATTCTCCTATAGCCAAACTTCTCATCACTCTCTCCTATATAAACACTCTTCAAAGAAGGGCTAGAAGAGTGGGGCAACCACAAAGAGGAGAGACGACCAAAAAGAAAACTCATCATCCTCTCCTTGCGGCAAAACAACAAGAAAGAGCCTTTACAAAATCCTATAGGAGAGCTGCAAGTCTTCTTGTTTCAAATCCCCTTCATGCCAAAATAATTCCCAAGCTTAGAAGCTCTCCATTGCCGCAACCTACTCCAAGGAGCAAGCAAGCTGCAAGTTTCTTTTTCTTCCCTACAAAATTCTTCTAGTCGCAAACTTTGACTGAGGCCAAGAGCATCACTTGGTTTTCTCCTTGCTAGCCGAAATTGTTGACTCAAAGATTTCCCTTGCAAAATTCCTTTGCCGTAACTTCTCTCCAAGGAAAAACACTTGTAACAACAATAATTGACTTCAACCTCCCAAGTAACAAGGAGCAAGCACCTCTCCCTCAAGCTTACATGCCGAATTGTTCTTGACCAGGGGATCTTCATGCCACAAGATTAATCTTATACAAAACTTGCTAGCTGCAAACTTTGACTACTCACACATCTCCTTGCCACAGCATCCAAGCTTCAAGGGTCATCTCCACCATTGCCACAGCATAGAAGATCCTTCAACATCATTGCAATAAGCTTCAAAGCCAAAGAAGGAGGACGCAACATCTTGGGGGTGTCACGATGTGAGACATATGACTACATCTTGTCAGATCAGTTCTGACCTGTGCTAAATGACAAAGATGACGACATCTACACGAACTGAGATTTACTGAACTCCATATTATTTATATTCGTGTATTGGTATATTGATCTTTGTAGGTTACTTTATTCATTCTTTTTGGGGTCTTGTCTAGTTGGGGCTAAACAAGAGGGTCTTGACGAGTTGGTGCTTGTTAAGAGAGAGCTTTTACTATGATTATTTTTGTTTAGCACTTCGGGAGTGCGGTACGAAAACATGGTGAGTGTAGAGTAGGTGCTCTAGCTTCAGTTGTACCATTAATATTATTAATCTATTATTTACTTTTGGGGCTGGAGTAGGTCGTTGGGGCGACTGAACCAGGGTAAATCTGCTATGCACTCTGTGATTGTTTTATATTTACTCTGCATCTGTTTATAACTACTTATGATTTCATTTGTGCGCACGAATATTTTTATTAGCCTATTCACCCCCTCTAGGCGTAGATCCAGATCCAACATCACTAACTTGAGCCTCAGCTTCTTGACCTCAACTTTATTTTTTGGGAGGATCTAATGGTGAAGATACTAGATGATGGGGTCCATCTAAGATTAGGTCGACCCTATGGTGCGGACAACCTCTCCTTTAATCGTGTTGGGTGCTGTAGAACCTCTATAGAAATAGCCTTGATATCATCTTCTATCCCTATCGCCAGCCGGGCCAGTGTTTCAGTAGTAATGCTCTGGGCCCGAGGGATGTGATCCACTTGATAGCTCTAGAAGCTTGCTATGAGAGCTCGAACAATTTTCACATATGTCAGAAGCTCATTCTTCATCGTCTGATAACCATCGTTGACTTGGTTAACGACAAGTTAGGATAACAGTGGACGATGATGTGGTGAGTGGTGAGATCCGTAGCTAGCTTTAGCCCTACATAAGGGCCTCATACTCTACCTCGTTATTAGAGGCCCTAAAGTTGAACCTGAGGGTGTAAGGGAGATGAATACCCTCAGGGATGACTTGGAGCACATCGACTCCCAAGTCTTGCTCAGTGGAGGAGCCATCCACATAAATGATCTACATTCTACTATCGTCCAGCAGGTCCTGTGGAGAGAACCTAGGATGGTACGTGTATTCAGCAACGAAGTCAGCCAAGGCATGAACTTTGATGGCAATCCTCGGTCTAAATTGAATGTCATAATCTCTGAGCTCAAATACCCTACATTATTTGGCATAATGGGTAGGTCGTTAGGATTGCGATTGAGTGCACTCGAAAGTAGGGTCTGAGCTTTCGAGTTGCCCCAATCAGTACGAAAGCCAGCTTTTCGATCTCTGGATATCTGGTTTCTGCATCTAGGAGAGACCTATTGACATAATAGATTGGCCACTACACACTGTCCTCGTCCTAGACGAGGACCAACTGACCGTGCTCTCGGAGACTGCAAGGTAGATGCGGAGTGTCTCGCCCTCCTTGGGTTTGGACATGAGTGGGGTCAGCCAAGGTACTCCTTGAGATGTGCAAAGGCAATCTCACACTCTTTTGTCCATTGAAAGTCTTTCTCCTTCTTTAGCACCTTGAAGAAGGACATGCACTTATCGGTGGCGGCAAGCACTTGTCGGTGTCTTTAGAGGTGAAGTGTTTGAAAGCTGCCACCTACTCTGTAAGGCACTGGACATCTTTCACCTTTGTGTGTGTGTGTCACGCCCCGCTTCCCAAAACGACGGAAGCGAAATGTGACAAGGTCTGCATGGGTCGGAGCTGCGATGCTCGGACCCACTAAGCGTCTGTGAGGTACTCCAAAGCAATAGACAGGTCCCTGCATATAAAAGATATAGAAAAACAAAAGTACAGAAATGGAAATACATTCATTTTATTCAAAAGATATCCCGAAAGTACAGAAGTCTAAACAGATGCCCAGCACGGCTACAACAGCAAAAAGGAAACTAATGGTGCTACGCACCCAATCTAAAACAAAAAGTAAAGAGTGCTACGCACCTAAACTACAAACAACGGAAGCTCCAAGGTCAGCAACTGAGGAACCCCTAAGACTGGTCCTCCCTCGAGTCGACGCCCTCTGGCTCTAGGTACACGGTATGTCCGGTTCATCCATGTACTCTGGCTCAACACCTGATGTACAGCACCCGAGAGAAAAGGAATTGTACGTCAGGTAAAGTCTACAATGTAGAGGTGAGAGACTCTACTGCAAGTGTAAGGTAATTTAAGAGCAACATTTTACTGGTTGATTAACATGCTGTTGTGATGACATGATGGTTATACTATGCAAGAAGTAAAGCGGTGCAGGAAAGTAAAACGGGACAGGCAGTAGCCGTAGCGTGTGCTACTGGCTACGGGACTAAGCTAGACGGGACATGACAACCAAGACAAGACGTGTGTGTGACACCAAAGAGATTGCATGCCTGCAGCGTAGAGAGTGGCCAAACCCTCTATCTGGTGGCCGTTCACCCAACTCCACCCTAAGTCCTCAAGACAAGACAAGACTGGACTGTACGAGTACTGCTCACTCCCTTGGTGAGTGCCTCTCTCCACGGTCAGTCGGGGTGCTCACTCCCCTGGTGAGACGCTGAAACTTCCCGCAAGGTGTACACGAAAGGAACACCCACTCCCTTGGTGGGCTCCCAAGATCCCCCACGGTCAGCTGGGGTGCTCACTCCCCTGGTGAGAAGCTGAAACTTCCCGTAAGGTGAATCTGTACCACTGTATAGGACTACTCACTCTGCTAGGTGAGTGCATCTATCCCCATGGTCTGTAGCATATCTCTAACTCCCTTGGTGAGCGACGAACATCCCGTAGGTGAAACTGTAACAAAGAGATCTCTCTCACGTGGAGAGCATCTGAAACGCCCGTAGGATTTTGTAACAGGGACCATGACATGACAAGTAGCAAGGAGTTGTTCATTCTAGGGGGTCCACCCGCACACACACACAGAATAGTCCTAAGGAGTCAGTTTTTGTTGTTGTTGTTTGTGCTCAGACTTCGTCGTCAAGTCTAAGCTGTCAAGGGGGTCCCGGACGCTATCATATCACGTCCGGTTCTCTTTAGTCGTACTTTTACAGTTCAAGGAAGGATGGCCTAAACGTGGACGAAAGTATGCAAGTGGAAACACTTGCCTGCGATGGCGAGTACGTCATCTATCTGGAGCATCTCGTCGAAGCGGTGCGTCAGCGAGGGTTCGTCTGAAACGGGTCAACGGCGATGTTAGATCGCATTTTCATCAATTCTATTATGGTAAGTTTCTAAGTTTGGCGGGACTACCCTAACGGTCAAAAGTCACGGTTTTTGATTCGTTACGCCTAATCGATGACTATCCTATGTGCACATATATTAAGTCCGTTCGTCGATGTCTATGGTTGAACAACATTTTAAGGAGCGTAAAGTAAACTTTAGTTATCGTTGATGATTTTTAGATTAAGTTTTCGATTTGCTACGGTATGGGTTCTTACTATGAGTTAGAGGGCTAACCTTTTTGACGGTTGATCGTAGAGCAGATGTCGGGTCTGAACGGAGATAGATCTGCGTCGTCAGCAACGTCTCAGCTGCAGGTAGCATAGCGAGACACGTCTGGGCAGCGAGGTGGAGGCGAGAGCAACGAGCAAGCATCGATCTCTCTCCCGTTGCGGGTAGAGCAACAGATCTACACGGCGGCCGCAACGGGAATGACGTCGGAATCGCCTGGGTTGCGAGTAGCACAACGAGACGATACAGCAACAGCAACGATGACGGGACATTAGGATGCTGAAGATATGCAGGAGTCGTGTGTGGGCTCTTAGGGACGCATGGGGACAGATGTGGACAGTAGGGGCAGATCGTGATGTGGTTTGCACGTGAGCAAGGCTGAGAGGTTGTCGCGGCCAAGGGGAGGCCGGCTTGCATGCTATGTGGGTGAAGAGGACAGATCTGAGGTTCTCAAGGGAGGAGGGGTTGACGTGGGTGGATCAAGGGAATAGTCGGCTATCAAGGGGAGATCTGCACGCGGTGGCCGCTGTGCACGCGGGCGAGAGTTGCAGGCGGCCGCTGCTGCGGTTCACAAGGGTCAGCTGTCTACGGTCGCAACTGGTGGTGCAAGGGAGAACTGGCGGCGAGATCTGCGGTAGAGGAGGCCGGGTGTAGCAGCAGATGCGTGCGCACGGGGCTGCTGCGCTTGACAGGGGGCAGTCAGCGGCCATCTTGGCCGGAGCGAGGCTGTCGGCCATGATCTCTTCAAGGGAGGGGGAGAGAAGAGAGGGAGAAGGAATGAGAGGGTTGCCGGAGGGGCTTGGATAGGAGGCCGCAGCTGCGCTGTGTCGCGTGGGAAGAAGAGGAGATGGGCGCGGGAGTTTGGGTTGCGCAGTTGCTGGCGGGGGCTCCGGTCTGTGTGATGGCATGGAGAGGAGATAGGGGGGTTAACGCGAGGAAGAAGAAAGAGGGTTGGGGTCTGTGTTGCGTCGAGATGCGTAGGAGAGGTCGCCTCCGCTGGGTTTCGGGGAGAGAGACGAGGGAGAGAGCAGAGAATTTTCGAACTTGTAACGGCCACTGTTCGGTTGTACGTATTTTAGTGCGTATGTTATTTGTGGTGCGTATTTTTTTCGTAGTCATTTGTGTTATTTTGTTTCTTAGTCCGGACGCGCGACCGAACCTCGTTTTCACAACTCTCGCGAAGGCGCGATTGCCCCGATACTTCCATTTTAATTTTTGGACGTCGGGGCGCAAATTTGTTATAATCTGTTATTATTAATAGCTTTATATATATTATATATAACTTATTCAAACCCAGCCTAAATTCTAAACGTACTAAAGTTTTAAGTATTAAAAAAAGTTACACAAAAACAAAACAAGTTTTTCGAAACTGGGCTTTGAGAACAAAACCTGTTACTTTTAAAAACTTAATTCTTAATGCTATCGGTTTTAAAATGAATCAAATCTTTTAGAAATCAAATCTGAGCCTATGTTTTCAAATCCTATCTATTAACTAATTGGTATCCCACTAAATCCCCTAACCACTCCCCCTCGAAACCGTACCCTCTCTCCCCACGTCCCCCCCTCTCCTCCCACGTGAAGCACCCCTTATCTATAATATTAAAAACAACCCTAAGGCTAACTTATTAGCACAACACCCTATTCTATTATAGAACCCTAGTTCTTTTTCTCTAGCCCAAGGACAGCAGCCGCCCAGTTCTCTTCTCCACGAAACCAAAACGACAGACAACCCCACACGCACGCTCACACAACCCAGATCTCCACCGTCGGATAACCCAAACTCGTGGCGACCTATCTCTTCTCCCCCTTACCATATCTCTTCTCCCCCTTGCCCGATCTCTTCTCCTTCACGCCCAACCACCAGGCCGCGAGCCTGCAGCTCCCCCTCCACGCGACAGCGCCCAGCAGCCCACGGCCATCTCCATTCTCCACACGCCAGCACCCTATACATGCGCCTAGCCCTCTCACAGATCGCCAGTAATGCCTCACGATCCCCGGTGACCAACCCCGCAGTCGGACCTCCCTCCGACTTTCCCCCATGGCCTCCCTCGTCGAAATCGCCGGCAGCTGCGCTTTCCACCACGCGCAGCGACGCAGACGCAGCAGCAGGCTGCAGCTCTTCATGGCAGTGATCCCCTTAGTTGCAACGATGCATGGCAGTCTCCCCTCGTGTCGCTCGACCACCTGCAACCTCTGTTCGCCGCTCGACATCCCTGGTAGCTGCGTTGGGGAGCAGCTCTTCGTAACGGTTAGTATACATTCGTTATTATACCCTAATTTCAGTTTGCTAGTAGTTTTTGGACAGTGATAATGAATAGCTACTGGACCTAATAATCTATTGATGGCATGCTAAAATGATGGGTTGATATCTTGTGTGCTTAATTTCCTAGCTACAGTTAATTTCAGTTGCTAGGATGATAACGTTACACATATTTTTATGAGCCTGTAAGTTAACTTAGATAACATGATAGTATCATTAATATTATGATGTGAACCCATCTTAGGATAGAGAAACTAATAAAACGGGATCATTAGACGTCTTCAGGATTGACGAATACACTAATCTGTCGTAACGAACCTAATTCGAGCACGTATTTTATCGAACAGAGAACCAGTCATTTCGTACCGTTCGCACTACCGGAATCCAACCTCTGACGTTGCTACCCGACGTCAGAGTAGCTCTCGCTTCGTGTTGAGGTAAGTCCCGATCCGTAGGAACCCCCACATCGCCTATTAATCAACCTAAAAATCGTTGCTTCTGATTGTTTTTATAACTCACTAATCAAGATTAATAATTGGGACTGTAGGCTGGACTGCGATCTGAACACATAGGTAGACTCAGACTTGATTGATCAGGATCAACGACTTGGTTGTTTTTAGGCAAGTGATACTTGCCAGTGTTTTGTTTAAGCCACATCGTAGGCCATTTTGTACAGTAGCGTAAAAGAGACTAGGCGATGAAATGATAGTCACCTAGACACCCTTTTAGATCTAGCTTGAAACGAAGCTAGATCCGACACTTTTACATGCTTTCATTCATACTGCCATGTCATGTTTAATTTCAATTAACGGTACACACTTTAACTGCTCATTGCCATGTCATGTCATGCATCGAAATGTTTCATCGTGATTGCGTAGCACACGCTACATTTATTGTAACTATTAAGGCTAGGCACCTGCTTTGCAGGCACAACCCTATGCCAAACCCAAAAACACTTCCTGGCTCGTGATCCAGAAGTGAGCTCATGTACTTGGGAAACCCTGGCTCGATACACGTGGAGGGGTACGGTTAAGCTGTCACGCAATGTAGAAGGATGCCTGATCCTCTCCTTCAGCTGTAAGGAGTAAACCTTGTGCACAATGTGAAATGATAATGTTCGTGACTCGTGATATAGTGTTTCCGTAGTTTCTGCTACGATGTGTATGCAGGTCATCATGTCATCTTAAATTGTTGCATACTTTAATTGTCATGTCATTTCATTATATTAGAACTGCTAGTCGCTTTTCTTTTGGGAGGCTTTTGGTGACATGTGCCCTCTTCTCTTTGGGTGTCATATGTCAGGTTCTGAGTTAGAGTTAGCCACAGAGGACGAGCACTTTGTGGACGCTGAGTTCGAGGTACATGTGGAGACCGAGGTCGAGGACACCGGTGACCAGTCATAGACTCACCTGGAGACTTTTTAGTTGTTGCTTTTAGTAGTTGTAGTTAGCTCTCGGTGCATAGCACCAGACTCTCTTTACTTTTGTTTCGGCCATGCTTTAGGCCTATTGTTCAGACTTGGTACTTTTGTGACTTTCTGTGATGTTAGAATAATCTCTGGATGTTGTTGGTGGATGTTCTTTTGTCTGCTTATTATCATTTTTGTTGTTTCGTCACAATGCAAGGACCTACTATTTATATTATTTACAGACGCTTATCAGACTGCAGTTTCACAGCTCCACATTTGAGTAGACCTCCTCACATCTCGCCTTTCATACTGGGGAAGCAGGGCGTGATAGGTTTTGTTGGATGCCCATGCAGGTCCCTTTTCTTGCATCTGCGAAATATAGGAACAACAATAATTATAAACAACATCCAATTAAATATTCGAAACATCCAAGTCATAATTAAGTCTAATCTGAACGTTTTCTTGTCTTAGATGGCGGAAAGACGCAACACTCGAGCTGGTAGTGGATCTGGAGCTGGTGGTGGATCAGCTGATGGCGTTGGAGCTGATAGAGAACCCACCACGGCTGAGATGATGAGGATGATGCATCAGATGATGCAGGATCAGCAGGGGATGCTTCAGAATGCCCCTCGCTTCGAGCCGGGAGCGAAGCAGTTTCAGGAGCTGGGCCCGACGTATTTCACTGGGTCGGAAGGACCATTAGCTGCGGACGAGTGGATGAAGAATACAGAGGATAACCTGCTTTTCTCGAAGGTTAACCCGGCTGGATGGGTTGACTTGGTGAAAAAGCAGCTGAAGGATAATGCTCGTAGCTGGTGGGAATCAGAGGAGCAGATTGCAGAGAAGCCTATTTCCTGGGACACTTTCAAGGCGAGATTTGATGAGGAGTATTTCCCTCGAGATGCGAGGAGGGAGCTGATGCAATAGTTTATCAGTCTGAAGCAAAGGAATCTGACGGTGGATCAGTACCACCAGGAGTTCACTAGATTGTGTCGCTGTGCACCCAAGATGGTGCAGACCGCTAAAGATCGAGCTCAGAGATTCTTGCAGGGTTTATCTTTGGAGCTGCAGAGTCTGATGTCCTCTTCGGACTTGGATTCTTACTAGAAGTTGCTGATCGCTGCCAAGAGGCAGGAGTTGATTGCTAATCAGAGGAGAGAGCAGTATTCAGGTGCTGGGAAGAGGCCTATGGAGCAGGCAAGGGCCGTGGTTAGGCCAGTGCTAAAGCCTAATCAGTCCATGCAGTTCAAGAGGCCAGGTGGGCCTATTCAGAAGACGTGTCATTTTTGCGACAGGATCGGCCATGTGAAGGACCAGTGCAGGAGATTTCCGGGCCAGTGTTTACTTTGTGGCGATGACAAGCATTCAGTGAAGGATTACCCGCTTGCTAGACAGCCGCAGAAAGCACATGTAGCCATGGGACATGGAGCGCCTCTCATTCCCCAGAAGCAGGCATTCCAGCAGGCTGTTCAACCAAGGAGGCAAGCTTTCACGATGACCGCAGTAGAGGCGGAGGCGGAGGATGGAGTTATTGCAGGTAACCCTCAGACTAGTCTTTACTTTTCATTAGTTGATCTTGCATGTTAGATTAGATCTTGTTTGCTAGAATAGGTTTTGATTGATAGTTTGTTTGTTAGGGGTTATTCTTGTTTGTGCTTGTCCCGCTCGGGTTCTCTTCGACTCCGGTGCATCCAAGTGCATCTTATCCCGAAGTTTCGTGGACACGCATTCTCTGACGACTTCCCCTCTTTCCAAGAGTTAGGATATCGCTACAGGGAATGGTGTGATCTTGGTGTCCCTTGGATGTCAATCTTGTCCCTTGGTAGTCTGTGGATTCGAGCTTTACGCCGATTTTATCGTCCACGACATTACCAACTATGATGCTGTTCTTGGGATGGATTGGCTTAGTTGCTTCTACGCTACGATTGACTGCCGACGGAAGAAGGTGGTGTTCAAGATTCCTGGTCATCCAACCTTTGAGTTCAGTAGCGGTAGCAGCTCGCTTGGGCCTGTCAGATTTCGGGCCAAACAGGTAGCGAAGCTTGTGGCTTTGCAGATGGAGATGACTAGACCAGCTGTGGTGAGAGATTTCGATGATGTATTCCCCGAGGAGATTTCTGGACTACCGCCCGATCGAGCTCTTGAGTTCTCGATTGATCTTATTCCGGGAGCGCAGCCCATTTCAAAAGCACCATATTGTATGGCTCCGACAGAGTTGGAGGAGCTACGTAGACAGTTGGATGAGCTTTTTACAGAAGGGTTATATCAATCCGAGTGTGTCTCCGTGTGGAGCACCTGTTCTGTTGGTGAAAAAGAAGGACGGTTCGCATCGGATGTGCGCGGACTACAGAGAGTTGAACGTTGTCACCATCAAGAACAAGTATCATTTGCCGCGGATTAACGACATTTTTGATCAGCTTGGAGAATCGAGGGTATTCTCTAAACTGGATCTCAGGAGCGGATATCACCAGCTGAGGGTGAAGAAGGAAGATGTGCAGAAGATAGCGTTCAGAACGAAGTATGGACACTACAAGTACGTGGTTATGCCTTTCGATGTGACCAACTCACCCGCAGTTTTCATGAACCTGATGAATCTGATATTTTATGACTTCTTAGATAAGTTTGTCGTTATCTTTATTAACGACATCTTGATCTATTCAAAGTCAGAAGAGGAGCATGCTGAGCACTTGAGGACAGTTCTGGAGATTTTGAGGAAGCATCGGTTGTATGCAAAGTATTCCAAGTGCGATTTCTGGTTGGATAGAGTTGTCTTTCTTGGAAACGTGGTGTCAGGAGATGGCATAGCCATGGATCCGGAGAAGATCAAGGCTATCAGAGAGCGGCCGACTCCGCAGACAGCATCTGAGATCAAGAGTTTTCTTGGGCTAGCAGAATATTATCGGCGCTTCATTAAAGACTTCTCTCGTATTGCAGAGCTGATGACTAGACTGACGAGGAAGGATATACATTTTGTTTGGTCCGATGCTTGTGTGGGGGCCTTTTCTACTCTGAAGAAGAGATTGACGACTACACCTGTTCTAGCTGTGCCTGACCGGAGTGGAGGTTTCGAGATCTTTTGCGATGCTTTTGGGAAGGGTCTCAGTTGTGTTTTTCATCAGCATGGGCATGTGGTTACGTACGCTTCTCGGTATCTTAAGGCTCATGAGAAGAATTACCCGATACACGATTTGGAGTTGGCTGCAGTCGTATTTGCGCTCAAGATTTGGAGGCATTTCTTGCTGAGTGGGAAGGTGAAAATCTTCACTGATCACAAAAGCTTGAAATATATCTTTACGCAGAAGGAGCTCAACATGCGACAACGTCGATGGTTGGAGCTCATGGCAGATTATGAGATCGACTTGCAGTATCATCCTTGTAAGGTGAATGTGGTTCCTGATGCGCTGAGCAGACTTCCAGCGGTTATAATGTTGACTTCACAGTGGAGGTTGCAGCAGGATTTCTGTGAGTTAGGTATTGGGATTGTGCTTCCTGGAGAGGTTTCGTCGTTGATGTGTATGCAGATACAGTCGACGATCGTGGATCGAATCAAGGCAGGCCAGGCCGGATATCTGAAGCTGAGGAGGATCCGTGAGCAGGTAGAAGCCGGTCTGTGGACTAACTTTATGATTCATGAGGATGGCTCGCTCAGGTGTGGAGCCAGAGTTTGTGTGGCAGTTGGAGATATTAGAGAGGAGTTGCTTGTTGAGGCACATAGCTCGACGTATTCTGTGCATCCTAGAGGCACCAAGATGTACAAGGACCTTCGCCTGAACTATTGGTGGCATGGCATGAAGCGGAGTGTGGCACTGGGCGTTGCCAAGTGTTTGGTATGTCAGCAGGTTAATGCGGAGCATCAGCGTACGGCTGGGTTGTTACAACCGCTTCCGATTCCAGAGTGGAAGTGGCAACACATCACTATGGATTTCGTGACTGGACTACCTCGGAGTCCGAAGCAGAACGACACGATTTGGGTGATCGTAGACCGATTGACCAAATCTGCGTACTTTATTCCTTTCCGAGTGGGACAGTCCACTGAGACGCTAGCGAGGAGATATATAGAGGTAAATTCTTTTACTCTCCGTTTTTATTTCCTTTCTCTAGTTTAGATAGTGATGTAACGTGAATCGTGTAGGAGATCGTGTGACTTCACGGAGTCCCTGTAAGAATCGTGTCGTACAAAGACACGAGATTCACATCTCAGTTTTGGCAGAGTCTGTAGAAGAGTCTGGGTACGAGTCTGAGTTTCAGTACCGCGTACTACCCGCAGACGGATGGCCAGTCAGAGAGGATGATTCAGATTTTGGAGGACATGCTGAGAGCGTACATGTTGGACTTCAAGGGATCTTGGGATGATCATCTTCATCATGTGGAGTTCGCATACAATAACAACTACCAGGCGAGTATTGGCATGGCGCCATTTTCCACGCTTTATGAGAAGAAATGTCGATCGCCACTGAGCTGGGATGACATTGGAGACAGGGAGCTATTTGGATCAGAGATGATTGTGGAGGCTGCGGATGTTGTAAGGAACATCAGGGAGAAGCTGAGGATCGCTCAGGACCGTTTCAAGCATTAGACAGATGCTAAACGGCAACCGTTGGAGTTTCTGATTGGAGACAATGTCTTCCTCAAGATCTCTCCAAATCGAGGAGTTATCCGATTTGGAAAGAGAGGTAAGCTGAGTCTGAGGTATATTGGGCCTTTTGACGTCCTGGAGAGAGTTGGAGCTGTGGCTTATCGCTTGGCATTGTCGCCTTCACTGGAGGGAGTTCATGACGTGTTTCACGTATCTCATTTACATCGATATGTCAGTGATCCATCTCATGCTGTGGATTTCTCGGAGATCACGGTTCGTTCGGATCTGACCTATGATCAGCAACCAGTTGAGATTTTGGATCAACGGCAGAAGCAGCTGAGGAATAAGACAGTCGACTTGGTTAGAGTGCAGTGGCGTCATGGTTCACCTGGGGAGTCCACCTGGGAGCGTGATGATGATATGAGAGAGTGCTTTCTGCACTTATTTCAGACCAGTAGTTGTTAGAAATTCCGAGGACGGAATTTTCTATAAGGTGGGTAGGATGTAACGACCACTATCCGGTTGTACGTATTTTAGTGCGTATGTTGTTTGTGGTGCGTATTTTTTTCGTAGTCGTTTGTGTTATTTTGTTCCTTAGTCTGGACGCGCGACCGAACCTCGTTTTCATGACTCTCGCGAAGGCGCGATTGCCCCGATACTTCCATTTTAATTTTTAGACGTCGAGGCGCAAATTTGTTATAATCTGTTATTATTAATAGCTGTATATATATTATATATAACTTATTCAAACCCAGCGTAAATTCTGAACGTACTAAAGTTTTAAGTATTAAAAAAAGTTACACAAAAACAAAACAAGTTTTTCGAAACTGGGCTTTGATAACAAAACCTGGTGCTATTTAAAAACTTAATGCTTAATGCTATCGGTTTTAAAATGAATCAAATCTTTTAGAAATCAAATCTGAGCATATGTTTTCAAATCCTATCTATTAACTAATTGGTATCCCACTAAATCCCCTAACCACTCCCCCCGAAACCGTACCCTCTCTCCCCACTTCCCCCTCTCTCTCCTCCGATGTGAAGCACCCCTAATCTATAATATTAAAAACAACCTCAGGCTAACTTATTAGCACAACACCCTACTCTATTATAGAACCCTAGTTCTTTTTCTCTAGCCCAAGGACAGCAGCCGCCTAGTTCTCTTCTCCATGAAACCAAAACGACGGACAACCCCACCCGCAAGCTCGCACAACCCAGATCTCCACCGCCAGATCACCCCAACTCGCGACGACCTATCTCTTCTCCCCCTCACCCTATCTCTTCTCCCCCTCGCTCTATCTCTTCTCGTCCGTGCCCAACCACCAGGCCGCGAGCCTGCAGCTCCCCCTCCACGCGACAGTGCCCAACAGCCCACTGCCATCTCCATTCTCCATACACCAGCCCCCCATACATGTGCCCAGCCCTCTCGCAGATTACCGGTAACGCCTCACGATCCCTGGCGACCAGCCCCGCAGTCGGACCTCCCTCCGACTTTCCCCCGCAGCCTTCCTCGCCGGAAATCACCGGTAGCTGCGCCTTCCACCATGCGCAATGATGCAGACGCAGTAGCAGGCTGCGGCTCTTCACATCAGCGATCCCCTTGGCCGCAACGATGCACGTCAGTCTCCCCTCGCACCACTTGACCACCTGCAACCTCTGTTCACCGCTCGGTATCCCTGGTAGCTGCGTTGGGGAGCAGCTTTTCGTAACGGTTAGTATACATTCGTTATTATACCCTAATTTCAGTTTGCTAGTAGTTGTTGGACATCGATAATGAATAGCTAGTGGACCTAATAATCTGTAGATGGCATGCTAAAATGATGGGTTGATATCCTATGTGCTTAATTTCCTAGCTACAGTTATTTTCAGTTGCTAGGATGATAACGTTACACATATTTTTTATCAGTCGGTAAGTTAACTTAGATAACATGATATTATCATTAATATTGATGTGAACCCATCTTAGGATAGAGAAACTAATAAAACGGGATCATTAGACGTCTTCAGGATTGACGAATACACTAATCTGTCGTAACGAACCTAATTCGAGCACGTATTTTATCGAACAGAGAACCAGTCGTTTCGTACCGTTCGCACTACCGGAATCCAACCCCTGACGTCGCTACCCGACGTCAGAGTAGCTCTCGCGTCGTGTTGAGGTAAGTCCTGATCCGTAGGAACCCCCACATCGCCTGTTAATCAACCTAAAAATCGTTGCATCTGATTGTTTTTATAACTCACTAATCAAGATTAATAATTGTGACTGTAGGCTGGACTGCGATCTGAACACATAGGTATACTTAGACTTGATTGATCAAGATCACGACTTGGTTGTTTTCAGGCAAGTGATACTTGCCAGTGTTTTGTTTAGGCCACGTCTTAGGCCATTTTATACAGTAGCGTAAAAGAGACTAGGGATGAAATGATAGTCGCCTAGATGCCCTTTTAGATCTAGCTTGACAACGAAGCTAGATCTGACACTTTTACATGCTTTCATTCATGGTGCCATGTCATGTTTAATTTCAATTAACGGTACGCACTTTAACTGCTCATTGCCATGTCATGTCATGCATCGAAATGTTTCATCATGATTGCCTAGCACACGCTACATTTAATGTAACTATTGAGGCTAGGCACCTGCTTTGCGAGCATAACCCTATGCCAAACCCAAAAACACTTCCTGGCTCGTGATCCAGAAGCGAGCTCATGTACTTGGGAAACCCTGGCTCGATACATGTGGAGGGGTAGGGTTAAGCTGTCACGCAGTGTAGAAGGATGCCTGATCCGCTCCTTCAGTTGTAAGGAGTAAACCCTGTGCACAATGTGAAATGATAATGTTCGTGACTCGTGATATAGTGTTTCCGTAGTTTTTTCTATGACGTGCATGCAGGTCATCATGTCATCTTAAATTGTTGCATACTTTAATTGTCATGTCATTTCATTATATTAGAACTGCTAGTCGCTTTTTTTTATTAGTATCCTTGCACAAAAGTTCTCCGCTTTCTTTTGGGAGACTTTTGCTGACATGTGCACTCTTCTCTTTGGGTGTCACATGTCAGGTTCTGAGTTAGAGTTAGCCACAGAGGACGAGCAGTTCGTGGACGCTGAGTTCAAGGTACCCGTGGAGACCGAGGTCAAGGACACCGGTGACCAGTCCTAGACTCACCTGGAGTCTTTTTAGTTGTTGCTTTTAGTAGTTGCAGTTAGCTCTCGGTGCGTAGCAACTGACTCTCTTTACTTTTGTTTCGGCCATGCTTTAGGCCTATTGTTCAGACTTGGTACTTTTGTGACTTTCTGTGATGTTAGAATAATCTCTGGATGTTGTTGGTGGATGTTCTTTTGTCTGCTTATTATCATTTTTGTTGTTTCTTCGCAATGCAAGGACCTGCAATTTATATTATTTACAGACGCTTATCAGACTGCAACTTCACAGCTCCACGTCTGAGCGGACCTCATCACGTCTCGCCTTCCATACTAAGGAAGCGGGGCGTGACAGAACTGGGTTAAAATAATTGAGGTAAGCGGCTGTTCTCGTTTTTAGCCTAGGGTTTAGGTTAGATATATAGAGGAGAGAGGATGTGGGTGATGGTTGCTTGATTTGGGGAGAGAGGAAATCATTGGGGGGGGGGGGGTACGATTGTGAGGGGATAAGATTCACTATTTAAATTACATAAGATTTGATTGGAGTTATAAAAGAAATGTATAAACTATCCACCTGGTTTGAATTTCAAACGGAACCGTTCAATGATATGATAGCTAAGGGCATTATTGATTAATAAGGTGTTAATAAAGTGTTAGGGGAGGTATAATTTAGTTGTTTTGATTTTATATTTTTAAAAAATATAAGACGTTCTGATTCCCTCAAAAAAATTAGCAGTAGAAGAAACTAAGTTTAAGGTATATAAGAGTATTAGGTTCTTTAACAAACATGCAGATTTATTTGGAAATCGTAAAAAGAAAAAATGTTTTGAAATAAATATTAATGAGTTATTAGCAGATTGGTTTCTCGACGTCCAAAAATTACAAGAAAAAAATACCGGGATGCTCGCGGCTCCGAGGGGGTTGTGAAAACGGGGTTTGGTCGTGAGCTAGGTTCACAGAAAACGAACTAAAAATAAAAAGGTCCGACGTCGAAGTCTAAAGTTACGACGTCTCCCCAATCAAAGCGGATTGTGGGAGAACAACCCGTGAAATGACGTTCACTAAAAATCCCATAAATAAATACTCTTCCATACGGTCACAACGACATATCACAACGCGTATTCCAGATAGAAGAAAGGGCAAAGAAAATAGGCGTACGAAAGAGGAACATACGCGCAAAAAATGAAAGGTCGAAAAGCGGCCGTTACTCTGTGTGTGTGTGTGTGTGTGCGTGCGCGAGGGGGGGGGGGGTACATACTGATCAGTGCATTAATCTTCTCTGGATTGGCCTCGATTCCCCTGTGATGGACCATGAAGCCAGAAACTTTCCAAAAGTCATACCGAAGACACATTTGCTTAGGTTGAGCTTCACATAATACCTTTGTAAGATAGAAAAGGTCTCCTCCATGTCGGCGACATAGTTGGCTGCTTCTATGGACTTTACTAGCATGTTGTCAACATACATTTAGATAGTCTTAACGATTTGATCTGCGAACATTCTGTTGACAAGATGCTGGTAGGCAGGGACGGATCTATATTGCCCAAGGGACATGTGCCCCTTTGAAATTTGAGAATAAAATTACTGTTATACACTCCATTAAAAATTATCATGCGAAAATAGATATATATATACTTTATTATGAAGAAGAATGCATGCTATGTTGGCTTAGTGGTACGATTGCATGAACCGAGGCTGGCAACCTGTGTTCGAATCCCACGCTCCCAGCAGAGACTGTTTTTTTTGCGTTGCCCCCTAAGTTTTTGCCCCCAAATACAAATATCTAAAATCTTGGCCCCCAAATACAAATACATGGGTTTGTTATTGTATTTTTTAGGTTTTAGAAAGTAATGGCATCAGGCAAACAGGCCCCCAAATAAAATACCTGGGATTGTTATTGTGTTTTTTCCCAGATTTTTTGAAAGGAACGATAGCAAGAGAATAGGTCAACATTCTCAAGGTTGGTATATAATGTTAATTGGTTTTCGAAATTTATGCGAAATCTCTGTCCAAAAAGATCTTTTTTTCCTTTCTAAGGTTTTCAGTTATTTGCATGTAGTGTCAATTGAATCATACCTGGAATTTTTTTCATGTGTGTTTATTTTGTATAAGATTTTGGACAGATATGATGAATTGATGTCTCTTTACTCCTTTAACATGGAGGTCATTTGAATTTCTAGGATTTAATTTCTCATGCAATTTTAGGGATGTTTCTATTTGACTTACCGATACGAACTGCCGAAGTCTGAAGCTTTGTTTTGTTTGTTTATCCGAGTTGAGCCATTGCCCATAGCCATAGCCCGTCGCCCATCATCCTGTTGTCGTCTAAGTAAAGCCCGAAGCTTTGTTCTGATTTGTGGTTTTGTGGTTTTGCTTGCTTTGTTTTCCTGTTTAAGCTCCATTCAGTCTTTGGCTTTGTAAATTTGTTTTCCCCATTATTTGGCATGTTGCCAAATAAACGTCAATAAATTAATTTTGTGAAATATCTATTCATAGATACTTTAAAATGACTTTAGAGTCACCATCTCCATCCAGGAGAAATACTGATAATGTAAAATCAAGTAGATAAGAATTTGACTCTATGGATCTTGAGGTAACCGAGAAAAACAATGATAATGCGAAATCAAGTAGTGAAGAATTTGACACTATGAAGCTTGAGGTGGATCATGGAAAACAAGTTTCAATTTTTTCCAAGTTTCAATTTCAGATTATCATCCTAATATTCGAGATGATGTACGAAGAGCATTTATAGCAAAAGGTCACTGTCAACCGAACTTGATTAATTTTCCCTCCACCAAATTTGGGGCAAAAGAAAGGTGTTTTAACCGTACTTTATATTCTCAATATGTTAATTGGTTGTATAGCAAGCCAAAAAATGTGACTCTTTGTCTTTGTTACTTTCTATTTAAACCAAATAACCCATAGATCAAGGAGGTAGTGATCATTTTGTTGGTCAGGGATTCAGAAATTGGAAAAAGAAAGATAAAGTTGATTCTCATGTTGGAGGTCATAATAGTGCTCATTACCAATATTGGAACAAGTTTAAAGCTCAAAGGAATCAGAAACACCATATTGAACATGCTTTCATGAAGCAAACAGATTAAACTCAAATGGAATATTTAATTTGATTGAATGCATCAATTGATTATGTTCGGTTTGTTTGATGACAAGGGCTTTCTTTCCTTGGTGACAATGAATCGGATAACCCAAGAAATTAAGGTAACTTTCTTGAGCTTTTGAAGTTTCTAGCACAACATAATGATGATATAAATTCCGTGACATTGAAGAATGGTCCTTAAAATCTCACATTCACATCACCTAGTCTTCGAAAGAAGATTATAAATGCTTTTATTGTTGAAACCATAAATATCATCATGAAAGATATATGTGATGTGTTTTTTCTATTTTGGCTGATGAATCTTATGATATCTCGATGAAGGAGCAAATGTCTATTGTGTTGCTTTATCTGAATAAAAATGGTTGTGTAGTAGAGCGTTTTGTGGACCTTGAACATGTTACAAGTACAACAGCTTTCTCTTTAAAGATGCAATTTGATTGCTTCTTTTCTAGACATGGGTTGAGTATTTCTAGATTATGTGGTCAATGTTATGATGGAGCTAGTAATATGCAATGAGAGTTTAATGTAGTAAAAAATACTTATTTTAAATAAGAAACACTATGCTTTTTATATTCACCGTATAGCTCATCAACTTCAAATTGCTCTTGTAGCGGTAGCTAAAAAACAGGCTGAAGTTGCAAATCTATTCCTTACAAGTGCTAGTGTCATCAATGTTGTTGCAGGTTCATATAAACATTGTGATATTCTTCACCAATTACAAGTAGATAAGATTAATGAAGCTCTTAACAATGGCGAGGTCTCTACTAGAAATGGCTTAAATTCCTAATGCTTAAGTGTTCTTTAGATACACATTGGAGTTCTCATTATGATTCTCTACTTAATTTGGTAACTATGTTCTCATCTACAGTTGATCTTCTTGAGATAATTACAGAGGATGGGTCGAGTTCTGAGCTAAAATCTGAAGCAAATAATTTGTTTGGTATGATATGATCCTTTGATTTTGTTTTACTATCCATTTGATGAAATGCATGTTAGGAATCACAAATGATTTATCAAAAGCATTACAAAGGAGGTATCAAGATATTGTAAATTCTATGACTTTGGAGAAAATATGTAAGCAAAGGTTACAAATGATGTGAGATGAAGGATGCGAGACATTTTATGATGAAGCTTCTTCTTTTTGTTAAAAACAAAATTAATGGTCAAGACATAAAGTTCAAGAAGTGACGGATTTGCATCATTTTCGTGTTGAGTTGTTTTATTTAGTTATTGATATGCAACTTCAGGAGTTAAATGGTCGTTTTACTAAGGCGAATACTGAGCTTCTTTGTATAACCTGTTTGTGTCCTAATGATTCTTTTTTTGCTTATGACAAGCAGAAGATGAAGATGATCCATCTTGCTTAATTTTATCCAGAAGAATTTTCTCATATAGAGCTTTTGAAACATAAAGATCAACTTGAAACTTATATATTTAATGTGCGCTCTAATGAGGAGTTTGTTGCACTCAAAGGATTGGGAGATCTTGCTAAGAAGATGGCCAAGACGAAAAAGGATAAGGTATATCCATTAGTTTATTTGCTTACTACACTTGCTTTTGTTCTTCCATTAGTTACGACAACAGTTGAGAGAGTATTTTCTGGTATAAATATTGTGAAGAGTCGTTTACGCAATCGAATGAGAGATCAATTAAAGAATGACAACTTGATTGTGTACATTGAGAAGGATATTTTTGTTAGCATTAACAAAAGAGTTGTTATACAATGTTTTCAAAACATAAGACCTCGTCGAGTGTAATTGTAATTTGTAAGTCGTTACGACCATCTTGTCTAAGGATGCACTTGAGTCAAGGCAATTTTTCATTTTTGCTACAATTTTGCAATAAATAAAATAAACAAAAAGTATTTTCGGCCAAAAAAATTGTGCCCCCCCCGAATTTAATTCTTGAATCCGTTATTGTTGGTAGGTGGCCCCAATGTTCTTCAGACTGAAGGGCATCACCTTATAGCAATACAGCCCTCGATCTGGCAGGAAGGCTGTATGCTCCTTATTTGGTTCATGCATGCAGATCTAATTATATCCAGAGTATGCATCCATAAAGCTAAGTAGCCTATGTCTAGCTGTAGTGTCAATGAGCTGATCGATTTAGGGGAGCAAGAAGCTACCCTTGGGGCAGGTCTTGTTTAGATCTGTAAAGTCAATGTAAATCTGCCACTTCCCATTCACTTTTTATAACTAGGACGACATTGTCGAGCCATTCTAGATAAGGGCTTCTCTAATGAAGCCTGCATGGAGAAGCTTATTAGCTGCTTCCTTTATTGCGTTGCTCCTCTCGGTGTTACTGGAGACCTGCGTCTCCCTACTATCCACTTCTTCAATGTGCTCTTTATTAGAGGGGACACACCATAGTTGGACGTTACTAAGGCTTTAGACCTCGTCTGAATCAGATCAAAGACCATCCACTGTAAGAACTAATTGTTCTTATCCGCATGGGCCTGCACCTCTTGCATCTTAAGGAGCTATGCCAAGAGAGCCTGATAGTCAGCCGTTGTGGGATCGATAAGAGTCGCTGTGTGAGTGACATAGGCTTGTGGAGGCAGGCCGCTAGCGGGGTGACTGGCTTCCATGGTATGGATTTCAGGCACATTGCTGGGTTCGCCCCCATGATCTTCTTGCCCTTCATCGTCAATGAGGACAATGACGAAGATGTTGATGATGAAGTGGACAAAGATGAAGAAGATGGAGACGATGCCGATGAAGAAGAAGAAGAAGAAGAAGAAGAAGAAAATAAAGATGATGATGATGGAGATACTGAAGAGGCTGCTAGGATGAGAGCATATACAATGAGAGTTGTAACAAGGCCCTTCTTCTGGTGCCAACTATTGATGCCTGGAATCTCACGAAGCCATAATCTGACTGCTGGGGCGAGTATTCATGCAACAGAGAGCTCAGATAAGGTTTCACCAAGCCAATAAAGTCTCCTTCAATGTCGTTTGAAATGGATGGAAAACACGTCATAGAAAATAGAGGGGGTGGCCCTATGATTGACTCTGATGTTTAAATCAGTATAAAGCGAAGGAAGGAGGAGAGTTGAGAATTGATGTGTGTCACATTTACACATATTTTACACCCTTTTCATGTGCATTTCATATCATTTCTTCCCCCGCTTCACGCTATTTTTCCGTTTTTATGCTTTTGGTATTTCTTATGTGTTGCAGGAGAAATCAGTGATTTTCAGGCTCAAAAGTGGGAGCAAAGGGGATTAAATGAAGTGAGAAGTGATTGGGGGAGCAAAACAATGGAAAAGAACTCAATTGTGTCTTACGCGGCCACGTGGATCAACCCACGTGACCGCGTTGCCAGGACACACCAAAGTAGCCCAACCATCACTCCATGCGGTCGCGTCGTCAGAGCCAAACGATCACGTTGCCAGGAGCTGAAGGAAGATAGATCTGAAGCCACACGGTCAAGTTATTCACGCCAAACGACTGCGTCCCCATGAGCTGAAGGAAGAGAAGTTTGTAGCGACGCGGTTGAGTCATTGGAGACGACGCGATCACGTCATCCCAAATGGAGATGAAGCCAAACGGCTGCTCCACGTGGGTGTTTAAATCATCTTTTGGAGATGCTAACCCTCAGACAATGCGGTCACTTGGGCTAACGATGCGGTCGCTTGGGCTAACCATACAGTCGCGTCGCCTGTAGCAACTTGGCCCTCTTTTATGCATTTTTGGTCACACGGTCGCGTCATTCTTGACATGGCCGTGTCTACCAAGGGTTTTGGGCCCGAGTGGGCGCCGTCAAGGGCATTTTTAGGCTTTCTGGTGCATTTTGAAGGGACTACATATACTTTTCTTGTACCTCTGTGCCAGAGGACGATTTTTGGCAGACTTTTCAGAGCTTTTTTAGGTGTAAATATTCTTATTCTTTACTAGTTTTTAATGGTTCCTTTTGTTTTCTTTTGTTTTATAGTTTAATCTTTGAATAGTGAATCCATCTATTGATTGTCTTTGTGATTGTGGATTGGTTTTCTATTGAATCTCTGCCATTTCTATTACAATGAATGTTGTTTCAATGAAATTAATCATCTCTAATTTGCATAGATCGTGAGTAGTGATTCATCTAGGGTCAATGGGTTGAACCCCATTGGATGAAGCCATGTAATGATAAATATTGATTAATTGTTGAGTAATTGAGGATGAGGGGTATGTTGGGATGATCATTATCAATGTAATTTGAATTTTCCCTTCATGGGTAATTAGATTAATTCACGACTGGCGTTGGGGTTAATCTAGGGTTTCCGAATGCATTGATCGATACTATCGATGCTGTTGACGGGAGTCAGGCATCGATCAGAGCCATTCTAGCATAGATCCGAATCATAATCCACAGGGAGGCGTGGAGGAAGATTGGGTACATTCGTCAGACGCAATGCACTTAACGCGTATCGATGCATGACGGAAGTCGGTATCGATACGGGTTAGGTAGTCCTATCATGCGCCACAGAAGTGGGGGGATATGCACATGAGTGGGTGTAAGGACACTCTATCCTTTGCAATACTAACAGCACACAGTTGGGAGGGGGGAGAGCGAATAGTGTAATGGCAATAATTTGTATAATTAAAAATTAAACTTGCAAATACAGAATTATAAATGCAAGAGGAGAATAATTCACACAATCAAAGCAAACGCAAACACAAGATTTTACCATGGTTCACCAAACTTGTGTACGTCCAGCCACACCAAATATTTACTATAATTCTCACAAAGAGAGTGAATACAATCTCACACACAGATACCTCACACAGAGGATTTTGGATTCGCACACAGAGAAATTCTTGCTATCACACAGAGAGACTTTTGCTCTCAAACAGAGACTTAATCAACCCTACACAAGGGTTAAACTCTGACAAAGAGAGTAACTATCTCACACACAAAAAGCTAGAGTTTCAACTTACACAAAGATGAAATAAATACTCTTACTTATGCCTTAAGATGAACTTACTCAATAGGAAGAAGAAGGCATGGGAGATGATCTCCAAGTGATGAGATTTGCTAGAATGCACTTGGATGATTTCCCTTGAGCTTTACTTCAATGCATGAAGAGAGAAATGCTCATGATAGGAAAACGAGAGATTAGGAGTGGCTTATTGATTCACTAAGATATTCAATGTTAACCAAGAGTTCTAATAGAACTAAGCTCTCTCCAATTTATAAGAAGCCCAAAGGAACCCATAAAACCAAGCAAAGAGGCCAAATAAACAAATCTGCAATGGCTAGATTTTTGCACTTTACGGCTTGGACATGTGACTGTATAAGGATCGACAGTCGACTGATTAACGACTATATAATTCTCAACGGCTATAATCTGAGCCAGGACATGCGACTGTAGAAGTCTACACAGGCGCCTGTACAATGTGCAGACGCCTGAATAACCTTCAGCAGGTGATTGTCACATGTGATGGACAGAAACAGAGAAGATGCAACTTACACATTTGTGCATTCAGACGAATGACGAGTAAAGTCCAGGTGCCTGAAAAATGATAGGCGACTGAAAACTCTTCATCGCTCGACTGACTCACAAGCTGGAGAGATGTCGAGAAAAGACAAGTTACACACTTGTGCATTAAGATGACTAACGAGTAAAGTCCATGCACATGAAGAATTACAGGTGATTGAAAACTCTACATCAGTCGACTGACACACAAGCTGGAGCGAAACCCAGAAATGACAAGTTATGCACTTTAGTACACAGGCGTCTCAAGAACAGTATCCAGGCGCCTGATGAAGGACATGCGCCTGTCAAATGAACTACGATCGCCAGCTCCAAAAGCTCAAAAAAGTCAAGAATTATATGACTTGAGCTGTGCACAACAGTCGGCTGTAGAAGGCTGGCCAGGCGCCTGGAATCTCCCAGTCTCCTGTCCTTCCTTCAACAATCACCTGTTGGAGAGCCGTAGACTCTAATTGAGTCTTTTGGCACGGTGAACCTTTTTGGGTTGGATTCTATGATAATCCTAAGGCTCACTAAGATGGTTATATGCATATGCATGTATGAGTAGACCGTCTATCAAGGCATTACATTAATCCTAGACTCAAAAAGAGAAAAGCAAGTAAATAAAATATTACATGGATTACATTGCTTTGCTTAGAGTCTAATCTTCAAGCTCTTGATGCCTTGATGCTCCCCAACATCTTCCAAGCTTTGGCACATTTTGATGAGCTTCCCTTCATCAAGATCCAAGATTTGGCTATGCTCCCCTTGATGTCCATCCTTGCACCAAGCTATTAGTCTCCAAATCATGCTATTCTTCATTTGATAATCATGAGACTAAAACATAAGAGTCATTAGCAACAAAAAATGTTGTGATCATCATCAAAATAATATTGGTCTTAAATACCAATACCTAACAATCTCCCCCTTTTGATGATGACACACATTATGTAAACATATAAAGAAATAAAGCACTATGCTAATGAGCTCCCCTACTTATATGCACCAATTGTAAAATGATAGATAAACAATTGTAAATTCTCATTTTACCAGTTGTAAGTAAACTGAGATAATGAACAATGGTGACATATAATAGGTGTGGATTACATAAACCAATTGGAATAAAATCAATAACATTCTCCACATGAATGGTTTACATAATCCGCCATATCTCTCCCCATATATATATCTCTCTCCCCAAATCGTATCTCTCTATTCTTTGTCATTGTCAAAAAGGTGGACATCAAACATACAAGAAATGACTCTTGTCATTGATTCCAATTATAAAACATGATAAATAATCAAAAGATTAAGAGATGTATGATAACAAATTGTAAGATTAAAAATTGGATATCAATCACTATCCCATGCTCCCCCTGGATCATAGAAAGGGTCAAATTGTTGACTTCTATGGATATATACCAATTGTAAAATAAAAATCTTTACCAGTAAAAAAAATAATTGGAGCCATGGGCCTAAAGTGTATTAAAGCATAGATATAGAAAAATCAAATACCATTGATACACATGACATTGCCAATACAAAATATAGCATGAAATGTTGGCAATATCAATGGGTTGAGTTCAAGACCATAATAACCAATTGTAAACAATGTAAACAATGATCTCAAACATAAACCCACAAGTAGATTAAAATATGTTTCAAAAATAATTTTAAACATACTTAACATATTAACTCCCTCATTCACATACATATGGATCAACAAATGCATGTATACCAATGTATTTCCCAATGTCCCTATTTTTATGAAAAACACAATTTGAAAAAGTTTTCAAAATCATGAAAAGCCACACACAATCAATGAGTATGCTAAGAATAATCATTAAGCATAATACACATGCAATATGCACAAGCGTGAGATACTTAAACATTAGGAAACCAAACCCAAGAAGAGTTTGATTTCCTTGTGTAATCAAATGAGGTGATCACATCCCTAACTAATGAGTTGAAGTAACTTTCCATCTCTTGCACACTAACCTTAGTAGGAATCCAAAGACGTAATAATTTCCTAGGTAAAGGTTTAGCCATTGCAAAAGTGGTGGATGTGGCGTGCTTAAGTGTATAAATGAATTTCTTGGCATGCATAAAGTGAGGATCTTGCTACTTAGCAAAAAATAAGGGATTTTCATTTTTCCACACCACCTTGTGATTTACATGCTTCTTGGTGGTGTTATTGTTATACAAGAAAGCATGGTGATTCTTCTTAGGTGCTTTAGCAATATTTCTTGTATTTGTATCATTGAAATAATTAGAGGTGTGTTTGGGTATCACATTTTGAATATAACCCAAACATCCTCTATGGTTTGCCGGATGTTGTTTTTCCAACAAACCGCGGGGTGAATCCCTAGCAAGTACAAAGTTTATGAGCTTTTGGGATTCCTCTTTGCATTTCAACGTAAATTGTTGAATGCAAGCCTCTAAGCTAAGGTTTTGAGCTACCAATTTTTCATTAATTATGCTCAAATCCTTAACTTGAGAGAGAAGTGTCTCTCTCACACTAGTGTCACAAGCATGCAAAGCATCATTTTTATTTACACCAGTATATTCTAATGCAAGCACCCTACTCATAGCATTCTTAAATTTTGCTTTCAACTTAGCATATGAGTCGATGAACTTACTTGCCATGTTGGAGGCCACATTATAACGGTACTCAAGCTCCTCGTAAGATAGCTTTGGCTCCTCCTCAACTTCATCATCGCTTTCCTCCTCGCTAGAGCTTGACAAATACTCTTCCCCTTTTGCCATGAAGCACACTTCTTCATTGGTCTTGAGCCAAGCCTCCACCTCTTCATTGCTAGATCTTGAAGAAAGATCTTCCAATGCCATTAAACACATGTGGGCTTTCTCCTTGTCATCTTCTTCTTTGTCACTTGATGAGTCCTCATCCGAATTATCAAATGTACCGACAAGTCACTTCTTTTGGTTCTTGAATTTGGACTTGCCTTTCCAATGTTTATTTCCTTTCCCTTTGTAATAATCTTTGGAGGGGTTGGACCACTGCAAGTATAACAAACCTTGTTAGAGTTAGAGGCAAAATTTGACAAAGTTTTACCTTGCTTGCACTTGAGGAATGCTTTGAATTTCTTGGCTAGCTCTTAGAAATCATCATCACTACCCTCATCTTCTTACTAGAAGCTTCTCGATGCTTCTTTCTCCACTCGATTGGCTCCTTCTCGGTATTGAATGCAACCCCCTTTTACTTTTCCGGCTTCTTGGGCTTGGTTGGTTGAATATCCTTCTTGTGTTGAAGCTTGACTTCATACGCCATGAGATTCCCAATACACTCCTCAACGGTGTACTTGGACATGTCATTTGACTCCAAAATCCTGTTTGGCCTTTGACTCCCATTAGGGTATAAGAGAGTCAAGGATCTTCTCCACACGATCCTATTGGGAAATCACCTTCCCAAGTCCTTCCAAAGCATTCACGATGTCTGTGAACCTTGTAAACATTTTTGAGATGCTTCTCCTTCCTGCATCTTAAACATTTCATATTTGGATCTAAACACAGTTTGTTTAGATTTCTTTATCTTTGAAGTCCCTTCATGAGAAATCTCCGTTGGCCGTTTTGCATATGGAGATGCGATTGAACTCATTTGAAGTGAGGGCGGAATGGAATGCGTTCATAGCCCTGACATTGAATTTGATTGAGTCCTTCTCCGCCTTTGTCCATGTAGCCGCGGGTGTAGTAGGCTTCTCAAATGGCGACTTCGTGATGTCCTGTTGGTCTTGACCCTCCAAGTAGATCATCATCTTGATCTTCCAATTTAGGTAGTTGGTTATGTTGAAGAGCGGGGGTCGAACAGTTGATATACCTTCTTCATGAGCCGTGGATGAAGCGTTGAATGCCATCGTTGTAGTATGCTATAACCTCGCTCTGATACCAATTGTAAGGCCGTCTATCCCTTGCAATACTACAACACACACTAGAGGGGGGGGGGGGGTGGAATAGTGTAATGGCAATAAATTGTGTAATTAAAAATTAAACTTGCAAATGCGGAATTATAAATGCAAGAGGAGAATAATTCACATAATCAATGCAAATGCAAACACAAGATTTTACCCTGGTTCTTCAAATTTGGGTACATCCAACCACACCAAATATTCACTATAATTCTCACAAAGAGAGTGAATACAATCTCACAAAGAGATACCTCATACAGAGGATTTGGATTCTAACATAGAGAAATCCTTGCTCTCACACAGACCTTTTCTCACACACAGAGAGACTTAACCAACCCTACATAAGGGCTAAACTCTCACATAGAGAGTAACTAGCTCTTACACAGAAAGCTATAGTTTCAACTTACACAAAGGTGAAATAAATATTCTTACCTATGCCTTGAGATGAACTTACTCAATTTGAAGAAGAAGGCATGTAAGAGGATCTCCAAGTGTTGAGATTTGCTAGAATGCATTTGGATGATTTCCCTTGAGCTTGACTTCATTGCATGAAGAGAGAAATGCTCATAAGAGGGAAATGAGATATTAGGAGTGGCTTATTGATTCACTAAGATATTCAATGTTAACCAAGAGTTCTAATAGAACTAAGCCCTCTCATATATATATAGGAAGCCTAAAGGAACCCATAAAACCAAATAAAGGGGCCAACTAAACAAATCTGCAACAGTTAGATTTTGGCAGTTTACGGCTTGGACAGGCGACTGTATAAGGATCGACCATTTGACTCATCAAGAGCTATATAATTGACCGGCGCCCTGTTTTATGACTAGGGCGTGGTGTCGTTTTACCGCAAGTGCACGGTTAGTGTAGGGTGCGGGTATATCGAACACAGGGAGGTGGATGACTTGAAGGCTACTAGCCTCGCCTAGGTTGTGTGAGAGCTACACGGATGATATGAGTGGGTAGTGTAGGAATAAAGGAAAGAAATGAAAAAGACAAGAAATGAATCCCCGCTAACACGGGCTAGAGCACTCATGACACTTGGCATTCGACTTGACCCAGGGTGAGACATTGTCCCAAAAGGTGGTACTTAGTGCCTCATGGGCCCGATATTCCGGTCGATGCCCAGGATGATACGCAAGGTCTACTTGGTTTCGAACGGTGGGCATTCCCATGTCCAACACCCTCCACAACCGGGAGCATTAAGGCCACAACGATATCTCCCAACATTTCGTCCAAGCCGTTCCCATGTGCAAGGACTTGATGTCAACGCTAGGGGTGTGAGCTGTGGCTAGGGGATCAAACTCCCGTTTTATTTCCCCTTGGCCTGACGGTCAGAGACGGTCTTTATCCCGCCAATGACAATAAAATGCCCCCGCATAACCCTAATGGCCAAATAGGTCGAATGTGATTTCTAGCAATACATCAAAGCGGATCTTGACGGGACAAGCATCCGGGGCCCAACCCCCAACACATCTGTGTGTTGCCGTACGGATTGGTCTCAGATTGCTAGACATCCCCATTGACACATTCCATCAAACACTTGCCATGCAATCAAGTCAAATGGAATATTCCAAGCATCAAACCTACTCTAACCCATATTAGGGTTCATTAAGAACTACTCAATGATGAAGAACATGATAGCAAGCAATAATAAATCCAAACAAACATTCATCATCAAGCTTATTGAAAATAACACAAAGTAAATGAAATAAGAAAATAAATACTTATCTTGCATTTGAATCCATCAATCCATTACAAGACTTATTGGAATAGAAACCCTAATCTAAACTAATCTAAAGCTCCCATGAAAGGGGCTGAAAAACACTGGAAAAATATAGAGAGAGTTTTTCAGTCGTCCAACATCGGATATTTATAGACCACCCACCAAACCCTAACGATTCGGGTTCAAAAACCCAATAAAACTGCTAAAGACGTGCCAACCGATCGGTTGGGAGTTTAACCGATCAGGTGAGAGCTCCTGAAAATCTTCACCCGATCGCTGAACCGATCGGGTGGGACATCGGGTCGTGAGCTGGGAAACTTCGGCTACAGGTGAACCGATCGGTTGACAAGTCAACCGGTCGGTTAGAGTTCAGCTTCAAAAACAGAGAGTTCTGTCCCACCCAACCGATCACTGAACCAATCGGTTGGGATTTGCTTCATCCTTGCTTCTCCCCGGGTCTGAAACTTATGCACGAACCGATCGGTTGGAACTGTCCACCCGATCGGTTGAAGCTCCAAAACATCAAATCCTCATCTTTGGCCATCGGATCTTTGCCGTATGAGCGCGCTTTGGTCCCGACATGCAAGGTTGACTCCAGAAGACGCCGAAATGCCGACATTTACCTGAAATACAAACAATACACCCAATAGTCAATGTGAATCAAAATGTGATATATATACAACATGGAATGAGATGAAATGCATATGAAAACACGGTAAAGGGCATGTGCAAAAGGTGAAATAAGAACACACGTCAATAATTCCTAACGGCTATAATCTGAGTCAGGATAGGCGATTGTAGAAGACTACACAGGCACCTGTACAATGTGCAGATGCCTGCAGCAGGCGTCTGTCACATGGGATGGACAGAAACATATAAGATGTAACTTACGAACTTGTGCATTCAGACGACTGACGAGTAAATTCCAAGCGCCTGAAAAATTATAGGCGACTGAAAACTCTTCATCAGTCGACTGACTCATAAGCTGGAGAGATGTCAAGAAAAGACAAGTTACACACTTGTGCATTCAGACGACTGAAGAGCAAAGTCCAGGCACCTGAAGAATTACAGACGAATGAAAACTCTACATCAGTCGACTGACACACAAGCTGAAGCAAAATCCAGAAATGTCAAGTTACACACTTTGGTACACAGGCGACTGAAGAACAATATCCATGCGCCTGATGAAGGACATGCGCTTGTCAAATGAATTACGATCGCCTGCTCCAAAATCTCAAGAAAGAGGTAAGCATTATATGACTTGAGGTGTGCACAACAGTCTGCTGTAAAAGGCTGGCCAGGCGCCTGGAATCACCCAGTCTCCTGTCCTTCCTTCAACAATCGCCTGTTGGAGAGCCAAAGACTCCAATTGAGTCTTTTGGCACTGTGAACCTATTGGATTGGATTCTATGATAATCCTAAGGCTTACTAAGATGGTTATATGCCTATGCATATATGAGTAGACCATCTATTAAGACATTACATTAATCCTAGACTCAAAAAGAGAAAATCAAGTAAATAAAATATTACATGGATTACATTGCTTCCCTTAGAGTCTAATCTTCAAACTCTTGATGCCTTGATGCTTCCCATCGTCTTCCAAGCTTTGGCACATCTTGATGAGCTTCCCTTCATCAAGATCCAAGATTTGGCTATGCTCTCCTTGATGTCCATCCTTGCACCAAGATATTAGTCTCCAAATCATGCTATTCTTCATTTGATAATCATGAGAATAAAATACGAGAGTCATTAGCAACAACATAATGTTGTGATCATCATTAAAATAATATTGGTCTAAATCACCAATACCTAACAATGGGGTGTAAGAGAATACCCTTAGATTAGACGACCTTTTCCGAACCTCACGAACTCAACAATCGATTAATACCAATCAATCGGTTAATACCAATCAATCATAATTTAGTCATTAGCAACATCTGCTTCTTAGAGGACGACCTGTATAATGCTACAAAAACACCGTGCGCTTGTGGCTATAAATATTGAAGCACGCAAATATGCAAACGAGTATGTAGAGATCATATGGTTTCTAGGATGAGATTGCAGATTGTGAGATACCTAATGCAGAGGATGCTCCCTTGGTTTTATAGGATTAGGGGACGGTTATGACACGCTAGAAGATTCCTAACTTTTCATTGTAACAAACTTGTCAGAGGATTTATCGAGATCTGATTAGTGGTGCCGTAACTGTGATGAAGTTGGCTCAATTAGATGCAGTAGAAGCAGTCGTTCGGTAGACGAGTTATCTTGGGCAAAGGTAATTCGTCTGCACCTGGATTCGACCAATCTGACTCTGTACAAGTCAGATACGAGGATGCTGGGTATGTGGCTTCTACACCGCATTTGGTCGTTCGGTCATCAGTTCGAGTCTGAAGGTCGATCGCTCTATATTGGGTCGGTCGGTTGTAACGCGGTTGGAGTCCGTGTTTGGTCGATCGGTCGTTTAAAGGTTCGAAGGATGAAGGCTCATACGCGAGGCTCGACACTTGGGTCGTTCAATACAGAAGGAGATCGATCGGTCGAAGGGAGCCCATCGGGATGCGGGCCACTAGGAAGTGGCGATTGGCCCATAGGCTACATCGGCATTAATTACTTAGAGCGATGATTGGATTGGATACCGTAATTGTTGGGATCCATATCCGTTAGGAGATCTTAGCCAATGATGACGCCTATTGTAACCTAGGGTTATAAATAGGGGATTTAGGTTAGGGTTTCGAGAGGGCATCATTGTATCCTTTGAGAGAGCCGCCATTTGTAAGAGCCAACTTTGAGAGATTGTATTGTGAGCTTTTGGAGAGATCTTATGTGCTTCTTTTTTGTTGGACAAAGAGAAGATTTGTATTGTTCTCTCCTTCCGTAATAAAGCTCATCGGTTTTCCACATTGGCCGTCCACGGCCTAAAACTAATCTTGTTTGTGCTCTATTTGTTTGCTGCTGAACTTTCGTCCCCGGTCTCCATGATCCTACGTCTTCCGCTGTGTTTGTGTTGGTAGAGCTGGGCTCTGCAGCACAACAAATTGGTATCAAAGTAGTACGGTGTTGGTGATTAGTAGAAGGTGAAGATGAGTAGTGGTAGCGAAGACGGTTCTCCAAAGGCGTCGACTTCTGGGTATTCTTCATCTTCTCGGACTATTGTGTCTAATATAAAGTTCGAAAATGAAGTTTGATGGAAAGATCAACTTTAGTATGTGGAGATGCAAATTCATGGAATTATTGAACCAACTTGGTCAAGATATCGCATTAGCCGAGAAGCCGACGGGTATGTCCGATCAGGAGTGGAGAACTTTGAATCGGAGTGCATGTGGTACCATCCACCTGTATTTGTCGAAGGAGAAGAAATACCCATATATGGAGGAGACAAATGCAAGCAAGTTATGGAAGGAGATCAGAGACAAGTACATGAAGAAGAATATCCAGAACCGGCTACACTTGAAGAAGAAGCTTTTCGGTTTGAAGTTAGCTGAGGGAGTTTCTATGGAGGAACACCTCGACTACTACAACAAGCTTCTTACCGACCCGAGGAACGTCGATGTGAAGGTTGAGGATGAAGACAAGGCGATGATTCTCCTCAATGCTCTACCCATCGAGTATGAGTACTTGGTGTCGGTTCTTACATATGGTAAGTAATCGATCACATTTGAAGAGGTGTCCAATGCTCTGACGAGTAACGAGTTCAGAAAGAACGATGTGAACACCTGTTGTCGAGCTTCGAGCGACGCTCTTACAGTTGTAAGAGGTCGTAGTGGTGAGAAGGGTGGAGATAGGAGGGGGTATTTCAGATCCAAGTCCAGAGACAAGACAAAGGCCCCCAGTGCAAGGTGGCAAAGGACCAATGTGCTTTTTGTAAAGAAAGAGGACATTGGGTCAGAGAATGCCCAAAGGCAAAGAGAAAGCACGACGTAACTGACAACACCGTTAAGGGCATTGAGGTTGAGGAATATGTATCGGTCGGTGCTTCAGAGGGCGTGACGTCAGATGGTTGGGTGCTCGACTCTGGGCTCGTTTTTGACACCACATCGAGAGTACTTTACGACCTTCAGGGAAGGTGGTAAGTGTACAGTCTTGTTGGGCGATGACCGAGCCTGTAGCATGACAGGCATCGGGACAATGCATATGAGGATGGGCGGCAGTGTTACACGAGACATCGAGGAGGTGCGCTTTGTTCCCGACCTAAGGCATAACATAATCTCATATCGCTTGGCTCACTCGAATCCAAGGGATGTCGAGTGACCATGGAGAATGGAGCTCTGAGGGTGACCCGAGGAACAATGATCGTGATGAAGGAAAAGCGCCAAGGAAACCTCTAGTACTTTGATGGTTCGATCGTAGCTTGCATAGCAGCTCTGACTCGTGAGGTTGAGGAGGATGACTCAATAGTATGGCACATGCGACTAGGTCATGTGGGCGAGAAAGCATTGCAGAAGCTTATCATTGGTGGTCGTCTAAAGGGAGCCAAGACCAGGAAGATTGGGTTCTGCGAGCACTGTGTGTTTGGGAAATAAACACGTGCATCATTTGGGACGAGCATCCATAATACGGAGGCAGTGCTTGACTATGTTCACATCGATGTATGGGGCCCGTCTAGGACGGTCTCATGGGGAGGAAAACACTATTTTGTGTCGTTCATCGACGATTTCTTACGCATGGGGTGTGTGTTTTCACTGAAGTTGAAGGACCAAGTTCTTAGCACTTTCATCGACTGGAAGAAGCTGGTCAAGACTCAGACTGGTCTACGAATCAAGCGTCTGTGAAGTGACAACGATGGTGAGTATAGGTCAGATCTCTTTGAGAAGTTCTGCAGATCGGAAGACATACAAAGACACTACACCGTTGCTGGTACACCGCAACAGAATGAGGTAGCAAAGACGATGAATAGAACTTTGCTGGAGAAAGTTCGATGCATGCTGTCAACTGCTGACCTATAGATGGAGTTTTGGGCAGAGGCCCTGGCGTATGCGACCTATTTGGTCAATCAGCTACCATCTACTGCATTGGAAGGAAGACCTCCTTTTGAGGTATGGTCGAGAAAGCTAGTTTCTGACTATGGATCACTTCGAGTTTGGGGCTGTCCAAGTTACTATGCCGTGAAGAAAGACAAGCTCTACAGCAAATACAGCTATCTTCTTGGGCTTCAACAGTGGTGTCAAGGGATACCGACTATGGTGTTCGACACAGAGGAAGGTGATCCTGAGCAGAGACATAACGTTTGATGAGTCGGTGTTACTGAAGAAGGAGAATGAGCCAAAGGTCTGCTCAGACTTGAAGCTACGAAGCCGCAAGTCCGATAAGCGTCAATCAACTTTAAATAGCAGGTCCTTGCAACGTGAAACGAAACAAAGATAATAATAATAAAATGAGACAAACGAGACATCTCAGAATATCCATAAAATAAGTTTCAACATCACAGAAAAAGCCACCAGGCTAAAAAGAAAAAGTGTCTAAAGGCACAAACATGGCCAACAAAAGTACAACGTACAACACAAAGGTGCCACACACCGACAACTAACAACAAAACCTAAAACAAAAGAAAGCTCAGCAAAGTCATCAAGAAAGGTCACCGATGTTCACAAAAGTCATCCTGGACAGACTTGGGCTCAGGCTCAGTGTCAGCAAAACGTCATGTACTCAGCAACGGTCTCTGGCTCAAGGTCTAACATGTGACACCCAAAAGAGCAAGGGGCACATGTCAGCAAGTCTACAAGAGACTTGTGCAAGGAAACTGAAAGTAGGTAAAGCAACCTGGCAGACCTAGCATGAATGCAATGACATGGCAGTTTAAAGTATGAGTGCAACAAGTAAAGTAAAGTAAAGTAAAGTAAAGTAAAGTACTAGCATGGCATTTTAAACATGGCATGGATGACAAGTTTTACAAGTAACACTCACTAGTACAAGACAAGTAAAGTAAGCACCTCGTGCACAGAGATTCCGCCTTTTGGCTAGAGTGGCTGATCGGGCCAACTCCTAAGCTCAAGTGATCGTTTATCCCTACCCTTCCACGTGTATCGAGCCGGGGCCTTACCCCCAAACACGGAATGCTCGCTTCTGGATCACGAGCCAGGAAGTGTTTTTAACAAGTATGGCATAGGGGTGCACCTAGCCGGACAAGGAAGTACAAGTACAAGTATTGTAGCGTGTGCTACGAATACGACATTCAATGCATGGATGACATGACATGACAAGTAGTAAAGCGTACAGGTAAGGAAAGTAAACATGTCAGTTTAGTATGCATGATCAACAAGTTAAAGAGTTGGATCTAGCTTCGTTGTCAAGCTAGATCAATTTAGGTGACGGATCTAGTTTCGTTGTCAAACTAGATCACGTAGGCGTCTAGCCAGCTATCATTTCACTGACTAGTCTCTTTTACGCTAAAAACAAGGGAGTGGCCTAAAAACATGGCCCTACACAAAAGTTGGTAAGTTTCACTTGCCTGCAAGTACAACGTCTGAGAAACACCGTCCAAGAGAGTCCAAGCCACAAATAACCTACGTGCACAAGTCCACCGGCCTAAAGTCCATATTATTAATCTTGATTAGTGAATTTAAAACATTTAAACATCAATTTTAGTCTTGATTAACATGCAATAGGTTGGGGGTCCTAGGGGTGCAAAGCGTTACCTCAACACGACGCGAAAGCTACATTGGCGTCGGGTAGCGACGCCAGGGGTTGGAATAAGAGAACGCGCTCCAAGTCCTGATTCCAATATAGATTCCTCGCTGGAAGGTCAGAGCATCAACCGGAGCGACGAGTCCAGATTCCAAAGCTAGCACGTGCGATGACGAGCTACGACGTGTCGCAACGTCGTATGCGATAAATCGTCGGAGAGAAAGCACCTAGGTGGGGCCCACAGTAGTCCTAGGGACCAATAGGGGACCCACAATACCTCTGGAGAACTTGGGGGGCCCACGGTGGCAAGCGGTGCGACGGGTGCGGGGTTGCGACGTTTGGCTCTCGGTCGTACACAACCAATGCGGGAGATTGGCTCGGTCGGACACTGGGGGCGGGCTTGCACAGCGCAGCGGGTCGGTGCGGCCTTGGTTCTCTCGGTCGGAGCAGGAGAAAGTCTCGGTCGAGTGCCTCGGATGCGGGGGCTTGGGCGCTGCAATGTTGCAACCGTTGCAACGTTGCGGGCTTCGGTCGGTGCGGAGATGCGGCCCGGTCAGACACGGTGCTGAGCGAGGGAACGAAGCGGGCTTGGTGCGGGGACTTGCAGCGGTGCGGGTGCGGAGCGGAGCGGGGAAAACTCTCGTTCTGACCGAGAGATTCTCTCGGTCGGACACGGGGATGCGAGCGGGGTGATGTGGAGCGGCTGTGCGAGGCTTGGTGCGGGCTTGGGCGTCGGTCAGGGCGGGGAAACGGGGGCTGTTTCCTCGGTCGGAGTGGGGGCCGGTGCAGCAACGTTGCGACGATTCGTCGCAACGTGAAATTTGAGTTTTGGAAGCGGCTAGGGTTATTTTCTTGCAAAAATAGGTCTTCCTAAAGGTTGTTTATATAGTGTAGATGGGTTGACTAGGTCTAGGGCTAATCCTAATGGGATTAGGAGTTTAAAATAATTTAAAATTCAAATCTCACCATCTCCAACTCACCCAAGGCTAGGGTGCAGCCCAAATGAGCTGGAATTGGGCTCAAAAATTATTTAAAACGTTTTAAACTCAAATAAATTTTATTTGGCCGAAATTAATTTAAAACCTAGCTTTTAAAAATATTTTAAACCTTGCTAAAAATATAAAAGTGGTCAAATAAACTCCAAAAATTATAAAATAAATATCGGGGTGATCGTGGCGATGAAAGAAAGCTAACTAAGAAGACGAATCTCAATTTCGACCTCAGACGACGAAACTAAAAATAGAAACGTCTCCCGTCAAAAGTGAAAATCACAACGTCTCATCGAATAAGATTAAATTGTGGGAAAACGACTCGAGAAATGTCGTTCCAAATTAGTGCCACTATTTAATACTCTCAGAGAAGTTCACAAGGGCATATCACAACAAAGTGTTCACAAACAGACAAAGTCTAAAATAAACACGTGCACGGCCAAAAGCACGTGCACGAACAAAGTACAACGAAAAGTGGTCGTTACAGTGGAGATAGGAGGGGGTATTTCAGATCCAAGTCCAGAGACAAGACAAAGGCCCCCAGTGCAAGGTGGCAAAGGACCAATGTGCTTTTTGTAAAGAAAGAGGACATTGGGTCAGAGAATGCCCAAAGGCAAAGAGAAAGCGCGACACAACTGACAACGCCGTTAAGGGCATTGAGGTTGAGGAATATGTATTGGTCGGTGCTTCAGAGGGCGTGATGTCAGATGGTTGGGTGCTCGACTCTGGGCTCGTTTTTGACACCACATCGAGAGTACTTTATGACCTTCAGGGAAGGTGGTAAGTGTATAGTCTTGTTGGGCGATGACCGAGCCTGTAGCATGACACGCATCGGGACAATGCATATGAGGATGGGCGGCAGTGTTACACGAGACATCGAGGAGGTGCGCTTTGTTCCCGACCTAAGGCATACCATAATCTCATATCGCTTGGCTCACTCGAATCCAAGGGATGTCGAGTGATCATGGAGAATGGAGCTCTGAGGGTGACCCGAGGAACAATGATCATGATGAAGGAAAAGCGCCAAGGCAACCTCTAGTACTTTGATGGTTCGATCGTAGCTGGCATAGCAGCTCTGACTCGTGAGGCTGAGGAGGATGACTCAATAGTATGGAACATGCGACTAGGTCATGTGGGCGAGAAAGCATTGCAGAAGCTTATCATTGGTGGTCGTCTAAAGGGAGCCAAGACCAGGAAGATTGGGTTCTGCGAGCACTGTGTGTTTGGGAAATAAACACGTGCATCATTTGGGACGAGCATCCATAATACGGAGGCAGTGCTTGACTATGTTCACATCGATGTATAGGGCCCATCTAGGACGGTCTCATGGGGGAGGAAAACACTATTTTGTGTCGTTCATCGACGATTTCTTACGCATGGTGTGTGTGTTTTCACTGAAGTTGAAGGACCAAGTTCTTAGCACTTTCATCGACTGGAAGAAGCTGGTCAAGATTCAGACTGGTCTACGAATCAAGCGTCTGTGAAGTGACAACGATGGTGAGTATAGGTCAGATCTCTTTGAGAAGTTCTGCAGATCGGAAGACATACAAAGACACTACACCGTTGATGGTACGCCGCAACAGAATGAGGTAGCAAAGATGATGAATAGAACTTTGCTGGAGAAAGTTCCATGCATGCTGTCAACTGCTGACCTATAGATGGAGTTTTGGGCAGAGGCCCTGGCGTATGCGACCTATTTGGTCAATCAGCTACCATCTGCTGCATTGGAAGGAAGACCTCCTTTTGAGGTATGGTCGAGAAAGCTAGTTTCTGACTATGGATCACTTCGAGTTTGGGGCTGTCCAAGTTACTATGCCGTGAAGAAAGACAAACTCGACAGCCAAGAAAGCTATCTTCTTGGGCTTCAGCAGTGGTGTCAAGGGATACCGACTATGGTGTTCGACACAGAGGAAGGTGATCCTGAGCAGAGACGTAACGTTTGATGAGTCGGTGTTACTGAAGAAGGAGAATGAGCCAAAGGTGCAGGTCGAACATACTCAATTGAAGCAGGTTTTCGACGTGTCTGATACTTCACAGTGACCGATCGATGATTCAGATCGACCCACACCAGATGTAGCAGAAGGCGGCTGCAGGCTGTCGATGGTGAAGTTGGTGGCTCAAACTCAGTTGGTGGAGATAGCTTGTCTCCAATGGTCGTTAAGCCGAAAGATTCCATAGTAGTGTCGAGGCCGAGGCATGAGATAAGAAAACCTGCAAGGTACTTGGAGTTGGTCTCATTTAACTTTCCTGCAATATGCATCGATGTTTCCAACTCATTTAGTGAGGTGGAGCAATCCGAAGACCCGAAGCGGTGGAGAAGTGCGATGGACGAAGAGATGGAATCATTGGCAAAGAACGACACATGGGATCTCATGGAGCTTTCGAAGGGCAAGAAGGCAATTGGATGTAAATAGATCTATACCAAGAAGCAAGGGGTCGAATCATGAGATGTTCGCTACAAAGCTTGCCTCGTAGCGAAGGGCTTCGCACAGAGAGAAGGTATCGATTACAATGAAGTGTTCTCTCCTGTGGTGAAGCATTGCTAGGTTCGGATCCTGTTGGCATTGATTGCATAGTTCGACCTTGAACTGGTGCAGCTGGATGTTAAGATGGCATTCTTGCACGGAGAGCTCGAAGAAGAGATCTAAATGGATCAGCCCGATGGCTATGGGAGTGATGACGGTCATGCATATTGATTGAAGAAGTCACTCTACGGGTTGAAGCAATCACCACGGCAGTGGTATAAGCATTTTGAATGCTTTATGACAGATGATCAAGGGTATGTTCGCAGTCCCTATGATCGTTGGTTGACAGGTCCTTTATCTACCATCTGCTTTATGTCGATGATATGCTCATTGCTTCATCGAATAAAGAGGAGATTTGAAGATTGAAGTCTCAATTGAGTTCTGCATTTAAGATAAAGGATCTGGGTGATGCACGAAGGATTCTTGGGATGGAGATCATAAGAGGTCTAAGTGGAGGTACTGTTCATCTTTCATAGAGTCGCTATTTAAAGTCTTTCATACAGAAGTTTGGCTGTGAGAAGATGAAGATCGTAGTTACTCTGCTTGCACCTCACTTCAAGCTCAGTACCGAGCAGTGTCCGAAGATCGAAGAGGAGAAGAAGCTCATGACGAGCGTACCGTATGCTAATGCGGTAGGGGCCTTGATGTATGCAATGGTATGTACTCGACCCGATCTATCACATGCAGTCAGCATGGTGAGTAGATACATGCACAACCCGGAAAGAGAGCACTGGCGAGCAGTGCAGTGGATCATGCTTACATCAATGGCACAATCGATATCAGACTGACATACATCCAAAGTGTTAATGGTCTACACATTGTCGGGTATGTCGACTCTGACTATGCAAACGACTTGGATGGGAGGCGATCGATGACAGGCTACGTCTTCCCCCTATCTGGTGCTCTAATATATTGATGGAGTATCCTTTAGTCTACTGTGGCCTTGTCTACTACGGAGGCAAGATATATGGCATTGACTGAAGCGATGAAGGAGATGATATGGCTGATGGGTCTAATGGATGATCTGGGAGTCTACCAAGAGAGGTGCGATGTCCATTGTGATAGCCAGAGTGCAGTGTACTTGGCTAAGAATCAGGCCTTCCATGCTCGTACGAAGCATATCGACGTTAGATTCCCCTTTGTCTGGGACTATGTGAGAGAAGAAGAAGACGACATCAACTTGTTGAAGATCATAACAAATGACAACCCGACGGACATGCCGACGAAGGTTGTATCGGGAGTCAAGTTCAAGCATTGTTTAGACTTACTTAATGTGGTTCCTTGAAGAAGATGATGTCGGCACCAGGAGGTGGCATAGAGGCTTGGTGGAGCCATTTGAGACTCGAGAGAGTAAGCCAGTCTCTGAAGGAGACAGTCGTTGCTCTGGCGAAGCATTTGGTTCTTTGGAACAAAATACGGGGAAACACCATTCGTTGATCAACCAAGGTCAGTGAGGGCCGTCTGGTGGACAGAGGCTCGAATCTCGCCAAGGTTGAGATTTTAATGAAGTTGGCTCGATTCGGTGCATGAGAAGCAGTCGTTCGGTAGACGAGTTATCTTGTGCAAAGGTAACTCGTTTGTGCCTGGATTCGACCTATTTGACTCTGTACAAGTCAGATACGAGGATGTTGGGCATGTGGCTTCTACAACGCATTTGGTCGTTCGGTCGTCGGTTCGAGTCTGAAGGTCGATCGCTCAGTCTTGCGTCATCGGTCATACACGAGGCTCGGTACTTGGGTTGTTCGACACAGAATGAAGGTTGATCGGTCGAAGGGAGCCCATCAGGATGTGGCCCACTAGGAAGTGGCGATTGGCCAATTAGGTTGCGACGGCATTAATTGCGTAGAGCGGTGATTGGATTGGATGCCGTAATTACCGGGATCTGTATCTGTTAGGAGACCTTAGCCAATGATGAAACCTATTGTAACATAGGGTTATAAGGTTAGGTTTTTTGAGAGGACACCATTGTACCCTTTGAGAGATCCGCTACTTGTGAGAGTCAACTTTTAGAGATTGTATTGTGAGCTTTTGGAGAGATCTTGCGTGCTTCTTTTTTGTTGGACGAAGAGAAGATTTGTATTGTTCTCTCCTTTCGTAATAAAGCTCTTCGATGTTCCCCCTTGGCCGTCCAATGCCTAAAAGCAATCTTGTTTGTGCTCTATTTGTTTGTGTTGATCTTTCGTCCTCAGTCTCCACGATCCTACGTCTTCCGCTGTGTTTGTGTTGGCAGAGCTGGGCTCCGCTGCACAACAATAACCACTTCTCTAATAAAGATGGCCACACACCCCTCTGATAAAGCAAAACACGTGCCCTTCTGATAAATCTGGCTGTTACATATGTTTTGGACATATCCGTTGGTAACAACATAGAGAGAATGCGGATCTCTTGCCTAAGATCGTGTTGCTATGGTCACACAGGCTGATCTTGCCAAGCGGGCCAGAGCTCGAGCCATGAAGAGGGGTCGACCTCGGGTGCCAAGGTTGTTCATGTACACGTTTGTTGATGATGAGCTGATCTTGGGTGTCGAGGTTGTCCTCACATAGGGCCACCGCTGAGGGGATGATCTCATTGACGTCGTCCTGACAGAGCTCTACTGCAGAGGGAGCTGACATCGCAGGGGTCGTCTCTGTAGAGCCATGCTGCTAAGGGAGCCGAATCGCAGGGGTCGTCTCCATAGAGTCGTGATGCTGAGGGAACCAAACTCGCTGAGGTCGTCCTTGTAGAGCATGACTGTTGAATGGTCCGACCTCGTGGAGGTCTTTCGTGCCGATTGCTGTCAGGGTCAGGTCTAGCCGACCCCTGAGTCGAGTTCATGCGGTCTTCATTGACTGTTGACGATTTGCAAAGGGTCCTATAAGCCCAGCTCAGCCATGCACCACGATCAGTGGGCCCCAGCCAAATCATCATCTACAATTGTTGTTTTGCTAAAAGCTCTTACTTACTTGGGCATGGTTTGTATTATTGATTAACTCTAACCACAATCTAAGATTATGAATTCGGATTCATGAAGTAATCTGATCGCTAACCTATCCTCAAATAAGATTGAACATAATCATAGCTTATGCTTTTTCTTTTCTTTTACGTCTTTAAAATGATTAGGGGGAAGGGTTGTAAAGTTGGTAGTTATATTTAGAAAAATAATACCAATCTAACCATGTACAAAACCGGCGACAAAAAGTTATGTTCCGAAGAATCATAACCACTTCTCTACATAAAATGGAAACAAGAAGGAACCAAAATTGAATCTCATCATCCAAAACTCCAAATAGGTCTCCTCTCATGGGCATGGTACCTGTAAGAACACGAAACATGATTTGAGAGGGACCTATAATTATAGATATTGATGGAAATCATAAACATTAACCAAAACCACAACTAAACCAAAAGCTTAAGCTAATGCCTAGATGCCCAATTATTAATTTTTTGGCGTAAATTTCTTTCAATTTTTCTGATGTAGAATTATTATTCTCAAACCCTTTCCCCCCTTCAAACTCAAGGTCAGAGCCTTAAGTTTGGATGTTAGAATTTTTTTACAGAATCAGGACATCACCATGATTAATACTGATTCTGTTACACATTAGGCCATTACATAAATACTTTATTACCAGATTAATGATCATTAGGATTTAGGCTATTACAAACAGATCAGAGAGGATGAAACCTATGAACGAACACGATTACCTGAAATACGATCATTATGAGATTTAACTTAGTAATCGAATGACTGTATACGATGGAGCCTTTATCTTTGATACCATGTCATAACAAGAAACAAGATTGATATTGGTAAAATCATATATTGTATGCTAAAACCTTAAACCAACGGGTTGATATCAAATCAATCAATAATTTATGAACATCAACTTTTTGTAACTTTTTCAATGGAAGACTACTATCTCCTACTGTTATTTACCATCATAATGATGCAAAGAAAAGAAATCGACAGCCCAGGCTTTCCCCTGACAACATAAGCAGAACTTAAAATGCAAGCAGTAACAGGAATTCAATGCCTTGCGGTTTCCAACTCTCAGCCTTTTTCAGGGATCTCTCTTGTCTCAGTTGTTTCAGCACTCCTGCATGTTATTTATAGTAAGCTCTGTTGTCCCATCCCGACTGAATCATGAACCGGGTACAGATTCAACGTTCAAACAAGCAAGCAATTAAAAGAGATGGCAGTCTGCTCGGATTGAGTAATGGCTGAAACCCTAGCTGGATAGATTGTAGTGAAGGGGAATACACGACCATTTTTGCTTCTCCTTCCTCTAGCTGTCCATTTCTTTGTAGCATCTCTTCATGTTGTGGCTTGGTTTTGCTCAAGACCGCGCAACGCTTCCATAGCCAACACATCGATGTCCCG
>JAULAV010004822.1:0-50004 GCA_030789695.1 Scilla litardierei | reverse complement strand
TAATGAAGTCAAAACCGTAGCACATCCATCTCATATGTGTTGGTGTTGTCGTAGTTAGGGTGTCGTAATTATTGACTTCTATATCTTTTCGCCCTATTTGCATTGTATAATCACGTATTTTGTCAATTTCTAGTTATATATTGTTTGGTTTTGTTATACGGAGACGTGTGCATGCTTGAATCGAATCTGATCTTTGTGGACTTATTCGTGATGCGTGTTTATTTTCTTTATGAAATTGACGTTATACGTGATTAATTCTTTGGCACATGTTTATGTGCTTGATCGTTATACTTTCCGACGTTCTCGTGCCCTGACCGGACGAAATGTTGAGTTATAGAAAAGATATTATTAATCATTGATTACACACGCCCTAGCGAAATCATTTCCAACACATACTTTCCATATCGATACCCCATACCGAAGTCACCGTAAATATCGTAGGATTTTCTTTTGTTATTCTAAACTCTTTATACTTGATAGGTGGTTGGATATTATCGTGTTATTACTCTTTACAGACTGAAGTCGTGGTTTTGCAGGTCAGTTGTCCCGTGGATACGATACCTGGACTCACCAGGATTATTACTTGTACGATCTCCTGCGCTTGGGAGTAGAGCTCACATCATTTGAGACGAGGCAACCGTGCACTTGCGGTAAAGCTACATCTCACCCCCGGGGCATGTACTCGGGGGTCGGTCACAACCGTTGAGAACATGTCCATGATTACAAGGGTGTGATGGAAATACGGGGGGGGGGGGGGGGGGGGGGGGGGGGGCAGACGACGTCATCCTCTGTCATGCTTTCTAGACGACTCTACGGAAAGTGGCAAAGGAGTATTATAACATGCTTCCCAACCGCTGCATTGGAGCTTTTAATAGTTTAGCTCAAGCGTTCTGCTAGAAATTCATGGCAGGAAGAAGGACAAAGCGAAGTTCGGACCATCTGTTCACCCTGGAGCAGAAAAAAGAGAAACGCTGAGAGGTTTCCTTAAGTGTTTTAACCTAGAAATGCTAAATGTGGAAAGTTATAACGACGACATCACCATTACTGTGCTTAATAAAGGGGTGCTGTGAGGAGCTGATGAAGTTGCTGCACCACAAGCCTCCTCGTAGCTTTGATAATCTCTTTACTAGGGCGGAGAGGTATATGATGGTGGAGGAAGCATCTGTTGCCTGAAACAAAAATGCCTCTGAGCCCCATGTTGACGCGAAAAGGGAAACTCGACCTCAGGACGGACCTCGTCGAGAGTCTAGTGATCGAAGGTGATGAGAAAGGAGTTTCTAAGGTAGGTCACGGGCAACTGATGAGACCTTCACAAAACTCAATGCACCCAAGGCCGAAGTGATGTCCTACACATAGGGCGGTGGATATTTCAACTGACCTCCTCTTAAGATGACAAGCAAGTACGAGAAGAGGGACGACAGAAAATTTTGTAGATACTACCAAGAAAACGATCATGAGTCTGAAGACTGTTGGCAATTGAAGGACATCAAAACCCTGATTCAATATGGTGATCTGAAGAAATTTGTCGATACACAGGAGACAAGATCAGCGTAGGGCACCTCAAAGGGCATGAATCGAGGCTAAGGAGTCATGGTGAGCCCCTATTACCAGGATTGCTGAATGATCTGCAAGGGCGATCTTTTTTATGAAGAGCTCATGATGATCTGGGCGGTGCACTGGGCCTCATCAATAAATAACACAAGTACTCCAAACAAATCCTTGTGTTGATTTTTATTGTTCATGTCTTTTCTTTAATAATTTTTTTCAATACATATATTATGCCAAAATAATGTACCTACGACAAATGTATTTTGAGAAGAGCATTTGATCGACCTTTTATTTTTTGCTTCCCTTAAAGTACACAGGTCTGCACATTACCTTGCTATACATTACCTTGCTGCATCGATAGATACCCTCGTAGGTTGCTCGACTATACGATCGAGGGCCACTCCCTTGCAGGCATAGCTTGCTATACGATTAAGAGCGACATCTCGGTACCCTCATAGGTTGTTCGGTTATACGATCGGGGGCCACTCCCTCGCTGATCGAGCTAGCTATATGATCGGGGATGAGCTCTCAGCACCTTCGTAGGCTGCTTAGCTATATGATCGGGGGCTACTCCCTCGTGGGTCAAGCTAGCTACATGATCAAGGAAGACATCTCGGCACCCTCATAGACTGCTCAGCTAAACGATCGGGGCCACTCTCTCGTAGACCGAGCTAGCTATATGATCGGGGACAACCCCGCAGAAACGCTTGTGAGCTACTCGGCTGTACGATTGGGGGCCACTCCATCACAGGTCGAGCTAGCTATAGGATCGATGACGACATCTTGGTACTCTCGTGGACTGTTCAGCTATACGACCAGGAGCCACTCCCGCACGGGCCGAGCTAGCTATACGATCAAGGATGAGCTCTCAGCACCCCCGTGGGTTGCTTGGCTATACGATCATGGGACACTCCCTCGTGGGTCGAGCTAGCTATATGATCGAGGACGACATCTCGGCACCCGTACGGGCTACACAACTATATGATCGGGGCCACTCCCTCGCAGGCCAATCTATCTGTACGATCAGGGACGAACTCGTAGATATCCTCGTGGGCTACTCAGCTATATGATCTGAGGCCACTCTCTTGTAGGCTGAGCTAGCTATACGATCGGGGATGATCTCACAGCACCCTCGTAGGATACTCGGTGATACGATCAGGGGGCCACTCCCTCACATGCAGATCTAGCTATATGATCAAGGACGACCTCTCAGCACACTTGCGGGTTGCTTGGCTATACGATCGGTAGACCACTCCCTCGCGGGTCGAGCTAGCTATACGATCAATGAAGATTCTATACTACAAGCTCGAAACCAAAGCTGTTTACTTATGGTTGGCTTGGTCATAGTCGCCATTTGATAGCTCGCTCTCCATATCTTCCCAATGTACGAGCCTGAGCAGTCGAGGGGGCATGCAGACGATGTTACGACCCAAGATATGACAAAACCCTATCTACGAGGTACTCCATAACAAGCCAAATATTTATTCTTTGATAAAATCAATTTTATTAATAGAATGAGAATGGTCGGACCCCGTACAAAAAGGAAAGCTACAAGCAACAAGTTAACAGAGTTGTCGTGTCAGATGTTTGACCCTCCGAAGACATCCTATGGCTTACACGGCCGAAATAGCATCAGGATCTTCGGCAGAATTATTTCCAGATGATCAAAGTCAATCCCAAAGCTGGCAAACTTGTGCTGGATCTTCTGTTTGCATCTTGAAAAACATGCCTTAAACAAGTCGGCAATCCCTTGAACTAGTGGTCTCTTTATACTTCTCTACAGCCTTAGTAGCAATCTTTGTAGGGTCAACCTCTTCCAGCTTAACGATCTGAGCTCGAAGATCAGCTCTTTCCTTCTTCCATTTCTTTCTCACATCAATCAATTTCTCCTTAGCATGATTTTTGAGGGCCACCTCGGCCTTATCAGTCATCCTCGCAACCCTTTCTATGGCCAGCTCATTCTCTAATTCCTCAACTCGAGAAGTGAGCTCGGGGACTTGACGTGACGACTTCTTTAGTTTGGCTTTCTCCTTATCAGTGGCCTTCTCAGCGGTAGCCATCAATTTTCGCTTCCAAGCCAAGCTCATCTCATAGTTGATCACTAATGATGAGTGATGAGGCAGCTCTGTAGCCATTGCGGACATCTATATATTACAAGATAAGGGGGAGTTAGACTTGATACCCAACATCATCAAGGAATAAAGAAAGACACCAACCTGGTGACTATGCTAGACCATAAAGCTGGTCAGTCTCTCATAGTCAACTTTTTGTAGAACAATTCGATCTTGGGGGAGGATAGAGTTTTGACGAGCTGGGCGGCAACCCCATAATTCAAGAGGGCTGACTTCTCGTTCCCCACTGGGGAAGTGAACTTGTGTAGTTTATTTTTGGGACATTATGAAGGAGCTTGGGGTGACCTGTCTGCTAACAAAATTGACTGGTATTCAGGAGGAATCCCATCGGCCAATGGCCTCGAAGGGGGAGACCTCCCCATGACCATGCGTCCTCATAACTGCCCGATCCAGGAAGTGACGCTGATGTACTCGAAAGGGCGCTAGGGCTATGGTTTAAGCTTGGACAAAGGCAACAACATGAGCCTCGACTACATCAGTATTTGAAGGAGTTAAGCTCGGGAGAGCAATCTCACTTCCCCACTTCTTTTCCTTGACTTTTTCAGCCTCAGCCAAGGTGTGAACTCTCTTTCTCTTCGAGCCTTTGGATTTCTCAGCAAAGTTCCCAGCTATTTGAGTCGAGTTCCCGATGTCTCAACCGAGCTCTGTTTGGGACAAGTTGTCGATCAGGACGACGTGCTACACTCTATCTTCCAAAGAGAGGCATAAAGGGCATCATGTAGCTCTTGAACAGCTTGATATTCCTGCCAGACCATGTCTACAAAAGGAAAGAAGATTAGGGAGGGTGAGTATGAATACGAGACCGAAGAGTTGATCTTACCTTTAGCTTAAACTGTTCTTAGAACAGCTTGGTGGAAAATAAAATCGACGCTGATTTGTGACCATCTAACCATGCTAACTAGAGACAGATGGCTACACTCTATTCCTCAGAGAGGGACACTTCTTTGTTAGCCACGGGACTGGGTCACCCCCAATAGGTGAGAAAGGTCAACACGCCCGGAAAGTTCATGAAAACAAAATGTTCCTTCCAACCATGAGTAGAGCTAGGAAGGTCCTTTATTAAGTGTTTCATCATTCGGGAGGTCATGTAATACCACATGCCAGACTTGGTGATCTTCACCTGGAAGAAATAGTTAAAAGTGTCAAGGTCGGCTATACCTCGTTCAGCATGCAAAGCACGATAAAGCCAACCAAACAACCAACTGAATTCGGCATCAATTGACAAACAGAGAGCACGAAATTCAAGACTTGGGTTATGAAAGGATGCATAGGAAAGAGGAGTCCCTAAATAAAAGTCCTCGTATACACCCCGACATCACATTCAGCAGGGAAACAAAGCCTCTCATTGTCTTGGGGGATCAAACCTGCTATGAAGATAAGAAATATTCAGCCTGAATTTTTTGGAGCAATTCGGTAGGCACTTCAGAAACCAGATTTATGATCTCATCAGGCATGAGAGGCTTATCCGCATTAGCCCGCAAAATTGAGGCCTTGTAGTCAATATGTATAAGAGCCAAAGCTTTTCCTTTTCTATAGCACGATGTGACTCCAAAGACTGAGCGACTGCTTGTGCCTCCTCGTAGCATGGATGATCCTCTGGACAAGAGACCTTGATAGCAGCAATCTCCACTTTACCCATCTCTTCCCATAATTTGGCAGTTTTGGACGTTGATGAAGAAGGGTATACATGACCCATAGACAATATCCTCAACCATAACAAGATCAAACAAGGAGAGCGAAAAACAAGAGCGAGGAACTAGGCAGACGTTTCTTTCTAAAAGCACAGGCAGGAAAGTTCACCCCTTTCCCCCTCTTTCTCTACTTGTACCAACAACCATCTTTTTTCAATCAAGCTCAGTCATTTAATTGGGGGCACGCGTCGACTCCAAGAGCACCAACGCCCTGGACCTCATACCATCACAACAGCCAAATCAAATGGTAAGGAATTCTGAATAGACAAAATCAAATCTCCCGCCTCGACTACCATGCCTAGTTAATAGACGTCACAACACCCGACCTCAACAGTCGCCTCTTTCGAGCTCAATAGATGGGGGCCATTGTTACTACATTGGGCCGGCCCACATGGCGGAGAAAATATTTCACTCAAATAAAAAAGCCCAAGTTGAATACTCCGCCTCAGCCCAAAAGCCCAGAGGCCCACAAAGGAGGTCAAAGTGACAGCTCATTCACCCATTGAGCTCCAGAATACTATGGAGTCGGTTAGTAACATCAAGAGTAAATGACCGGACATTATACTCCTTTTTAGGGCGACGTCTCAAAGGAGTGACAATGATGACATCATAAAGGTGAGGCCATTATCAGCTAACGGCACTCAGAGGAACCATTACCTATAAGAAGTCTCAACAGCAATAGGATAGGGGCCTTTCAAACGAGATACAAAAAACTCAGGTACTATGACACTCAGTTATCTGATTCCACTTTGCATTTCCTCTATAGCTCGTTGAGACAGTTATCAGATGACCTCCCAATAGGTCGGACCTAGCTGTCTCGAGCTGTTTTTAGTCATCCACTGACTTAATCAGCAGAGGGAATTTGAGTCAGAACCCAGATCCGACCTCTCTGATGATCTTTCTTGTGTTGTAAACCTACTAAGACATCTCAGAGTTAGGTCAGGCTTCGACCCAACAGCTCGGGCTTCGACCCAACAGCTCGGGCCTAGCTATCACTGACTTGGGACAATCTTTTCTTGGGTCCCACTGATCAACTGACGGAGCGCACGTCACCGAAGGCGTTCTCATTAGCATCCTACTCATTGTTGGCGGATTTACCCGTCAACAAGAACCATTCATTTTGATATTCATATTCTAAAACATCAAAAAAATCAAATATTAGATGAGCCTAAGGGGCGTTGCTCGTTCATCTAACCATTACAAAAATTTCTATTCATGCGAAACCGTTAAATTTGCTATATGTGGATGAACAAGCAAAATCATTGGGCTCACCTAATATTCGGTGTTTTTGAGTTTTCAGAATATGAAGATCAAAATGAATGGACTCGATCGTCTAAAAATATGGGAGGAACTTCTCAAGGTCACGTATGAGGCTAAGCCTCATACATGATATGATGCACGTTATTCTCATGTAGCTAACATAATACAAAAATAACTAAGCCCTTGATGTTACAAGTACCACGACTGAGCTGTTTGGCCATGGATTGTTGGTTGTTGATATGAAGAGGTGAAATCCCTCCTTTGTATGTATGTGTACTAAAGGCGACAAAAGCATTAGCTGCACCGAATTAGGGGGTTTGGTCATCTACTTGACTCCTTCGACGATCAAGTAAGGTTCCGTTGAGCACATATAATAAATAGAAAGCGAGAGATAATTTCAGAAATCTTATAATTAGATACTTATTCCTTTTTGATCGAGTGTATATGTAACGACCAGTTCCCGGTGCCCGTTACTTTATTAATATTTGCGCAGGTCCTGTAGTTAACTAGTGAAAAAAAAATAGCCACGATGCAGATATGTACAAAAATACCCAAATTGTGTCCAAGTATTACATCCATATTGTACAAATTGTTTCAACAAACGTACATGAGGAAAGAAAATACAACTGAAAATAACTCTGAAAGCTGCGGTCCCAGGGACGAACTCTGGCGCTATTAACTCAAGAGCATCTACCTCCATATGTGCGTCAGCTGCGGTGCCACGGAGATGGAATCGTAGGTAAGTCACAACAATTCTAGCAATAGAAACAAAGTCGTGCAAAAGTATGGAACAGACTATAGTAAGCAAAAGAGGGTCATGCAGGTGCAAAAGGTAAAGTACGAGTAGACAGGTATGTAAGAGCGATAAGTAAAGTATTGGTGGCTGATCAAGTGTGGTAAGTAGAGTGCATGTAATGCATAAGGTAAAGGTGACTGTGCAAGTACAAAAGTAACAACTGTGGCATGGCATATGGTAGACTGTGCAAATAACGACTGTGGCATGGCATATGGTAGCTATAATATTTTGACCAACATGCAATGGGATGACAATAGTAAGAAAATCAGATAGACGTAGTAATATTAAGAAAAGATGAGAATCGCTTGACTATCTAATAGTATAGGAAGGCCAAATAATAAGAAGTCTAGCTTAACTCCCAAACCAGCCAGGCAGTCAGGGCTTGAAGGCACAGGTCACTTCGATGACCGCAGGACAAGTCCTTTGGTTGACTAACCCCCCTACCCATTCCTTTCTAGACACTGATGCAGTAGTAATTTAAGACTGCTTATTATTTTATCGCTCTATCACGTTCGAGTAGTCTCGACTTAGTCAGTATAATAGTCGTATCAAGTTAGTAGTCGCGACAAAACAATGGTATCAATTAACTAGTGTAATATCAATCAAACTAGTGCATCAGTCTTAGCTCGAGTGTATGATATGCAACCAGAAGTGCACCCATCACACTGAGCAACTCGTGGAATATCTATCTACCATCCCCTGCAGGGTGATGGTACAGCTTACCAAATAAGGGTGGACCTGGTTGCTCCCGCACACTTCGTAGCTCAAGACTACCCCGTATCCCGTGTATTATCATAGTCTAATGTTCATACTAGTGTTCGTATCAATATGGCCTCATGGGCCCTGGTATCAATCAAGCTAGTGCAACAATTTTAGCTCGAGTACACGATATACAACCAGAAGTGCACCCATACCACTGAGCAACCTGTGGAATATCTACCTACCATCCCCCACCGGGTGATGGTATAGCTTACTAAATAAGGGTGGACCCGGTCGCTCCCGCACACTTCGTAGCTCAAGACTACCCATAACCCGTGTTGTATCACATTACACATTTACAACAGTATCCGTATCCATATCCGTATCCATATCTGTATCCATGTCCGTATCCGTGTGGCCTTATAGGCCCATCATTTCGTACATCCAACAATGTGTACAACAATACATCCAACAACGTATACAACAATGAGTACAACAAATACATATATATAGTATTTACTTGCTGAAAAGTCAAGGCAAAACCTCAACAGAGAATGTCAGTCCTGAGCAATGCTTTGAAGTCCAACAACTATGGTACCGATCTATGCTTTGAGCATGCGGTAATTCCATACAATACACTTTCTCGATTTCTAAAGTTAGAATTATTTGTGACTTACTCCCGATCCATGCTTCGAGCATGCGGTTTTCAATTAGTACACAGTTTACCCAAGTATATGGTCGTGTACTACAACCATCTAAGTTGAAAGTTAGCGATGTCGTACGTTCAAGTCAAAGTTGCTTTGCAATTGATTCGTTTCCTATTTAGTTATGTCTCTAGTCATCTGTTAGGTCAATAACTGTTCTGAGACTAGATGTCATGTCCTAAGTTCATACGAGTACATTGGCTAAATTTCTAAAGTTAGAATTAAAGTGACTCACTATCGAGATCGTCGTAGTAAGAGAGGTTGGAGCTAGAGCTTTTAAAGAAGCTGGTACACGAGAATTGGTACCTGCAAACACAAGAAATCGTTAGTTACAGGCTACCCTATTTTCTGTCTATTTAATTTGATCGTTTTGATTTTTATAATCGATTGAAACGTTGTCGGAAAGCGTTCTAAATTTTTCTATATTTTTAATTTAGTAACGTAATTATTCAACAATTTCTTCTGGATGCAATACATATCAGAATGGTTCAAGTGAGCTGGCAAAACGATCGTCTCGAAGAGTACTACAACATATATTTTTATCGCATATCAGTGTAAGTGAAAATAAAGAGTTACAGATTTTTGAACGAAAACAACGTATTTAACTTTTAGGGTTAAAAATTCATTCTGGAAAAACTAAGCATCTGATTGAGATGAAACTGGCGCCATTGGGTCCAGAATGTCATTTATGATTTTTTGGAGCTGGTCTCACATTTTTCTGAGGATTATATATTTAGTTATGAATTTAACGCCATAAAACCCATTTAATAATTATTTAAAAATACCATATTTATACAAAATATGTTTTCGTATTTAAAAATATACGTTCGGTCACCCTCCTTCCTTTCTCTCGTACGTGCATGGGAGCGGGGGTGTACGGTGACGAAGCGGCGGCGGGGTCTACGGCGAGCGGCAGGGTGCAGCGGGGCTGGCCACGGTGGCGGGAAGGAGGCGGCGATAGTTTTGGAGTGAGCGAGGCAGAGGGCTCAAACGACGGTGGGTTCCTATCGACGACGAGGCGATCGAAGCAGGGGAGAGCGTGGGGGCGGAGCTTCGACGGCGAGGTGGGGCTGCAGAGCTCGGAGCAGTGGGGGGTAGCGCCGCTTGAGGGCTTCGGGATGCTGCCGTGGGCGCTCAAAGAGGAGTGGTGGCAGAGGGAGAGGGAGGTCGAGGAGCGACGTGCGTCGCTGGGGAGACACGGAGGCGAGGCGGACGACGACGTCTTCTGGGGCGGGCTCTCGAGTGGAGGCGGAGGCATTGGGCTTCATCGAGGCAACGGCAGATGCCAGAGAGCAGGGCTCGGTGGCGGCGACGGGCTCAGCTTCAAAGCGGCTACACACAGTGCTATTGGCGGTGGCGGATCGAGTTGGGTCTCCGAGGGTGATGGGTCGAAGATGAAGAGGGAGCCTGGGAGAAAGCTGAGCGGAGGAGAGGGGAAGACAGTCTCGAGAGGGGGCGGGCTTTGGGTTTCATCCGATGCGGGCTTGGGGAGATCAAAAACGAAGGGGGAGGGTGGGGGGAGATAGAGACATAGAGTGAAGCTGTGTGTGTGTGCATGAGTTTACGAGGGGTTGGGTTTGCTCCATGAAATGGAGAGAAGAGAGAGATGGACGGGTGTTGCGTATGCTTCGGGTTTGGGTTGCTTTGGGTTTGAGAGTGAAGAGATTAACGGTGAGGGCCTGGTGAGGGAGAAGATATTAGGGGAAGGATTTAAATAATATTAGTATTATAAATCTTGTAATTAATACTTAGTCAACTAATTAATAGGTTAGGTGTGGAGATTTGACTAAATGTGGAATTTAGGGTTAGGGGAATGAATCTGACATGGAAATTAAATAAACGTGTAATCACGTAAAGTTTGAGATGGGTTAATTAAGATAATTAGTAATAAGTAAAACACCATTAGTGAAAGTATTTAGTAAAATACAAAAACGAAATTACGATTTTGCCCCTAGTAGTAAACGTGTCCGAAAAATTACGAAAACATACCCACGGGACCGTATCGTCGCGAGAATCACGAATACGAGATCCATTTCAGGGTTTGGGCTACAGGGATTGATTGCGCTCGGATATACACCCAATAAACGACTGTAGTCTTATCGCAAGCGCACGGTGAAGTGGCGAGCAGGTATCGAACACAGTGAGGACAAATGACATTACTCTATCTTGATCACCTAGCTATTGATGGTAGAATGGAATGGTTTGGATAATAACGTCACTATCGTTTAAATAAAAAATAGAATTCCATATGATAAAAGCATCTAGGGCTAGGGAATTCCCACTATGGATCGTCACTTATCCTTGTGGATCGTGAATCTCAATGTTGCAAGGCTTGAATTAAAGTGAACTAGTCGTAACTGAATATAGAACGAAGCTCATGCTCTCGCGTTATTGCCGGTCTATAGAAACCTAGATTAGGGCCCACTCTCGTGCAAACCCTAACCTAAGCCACTAGCATGAAGATCGACATCATCGTCCAACCGCACCTCGAGCCCACTCTCGTGCAAACTCGAGCTACGATCTAGGTTATGATAGTTCGTATTCGTCCAATCTCTTGCAAACAAATATGAGTATAGATTTATAATAAAAATCCTAGATTTGGTCTAATCTCTTGCAAACCAAATCTAGAGAATTTCAATTATAAACCTAAATCGAATATCTAGGCCTTTCCATCGATTGAAATCCAATCTCTTGCAAACCCCAATCGATGAAAATTCCTAGCTACTCGTAGTAAATCAATCACAACCTAACAGTTTATCAATCCTAGCAACAATTCAATTCATTCATCACAATTCTAAGATCAGATCCATAGGGTTCATCCCCATGCCCTAGTACGATGAAACTACTCACAATTCATCATAGCAATCTCAGAAATAATAAACAAGATCATAGCACAATTCATGGTAGAGAGAAAACAATTCATAAAAACTAGAAATTTAGATAGAAAAAACAAACCAAATTGTGCGTCTTTGATCTCCAGCTGAGAATTACAATAAGAATAGCCGTCAAAATTAACTTCAAGTCTCTCCTAAAAATAGGAATAAAACTAGCCTTAAATAGAAGTCAAAATCGTCCAGAAATTCCTGACATATTTGCCCCTGGCACAGCCAAAAACCCTAATTCACGACACAGTCGGACTGCGTCACTCGGCCGAGTGGAACATGTCACTTGGCCGAGTGACAGACCCAATAAAAAACCGAGAATCTGGGGGTTTCGGGGGTCTGTCACCCTGTCACACTCGGGCGAGTGGTCTTCTTCACTCGGCCGAGTGAGCTTTCTTGCTCGGCCGAGTGGATCTTCTCCAAATTTCAGTAAGTCGGATGATTTTCGGAAGAAAATCCCTGTTAGACTCGGGCAAGTGGGCTTCCTTGCTTGGCCGAGTGAACTTTCTTGCTCGGCTGAGTGAACTATGAATCCAGCGATCTTGTATTCCTTTCATTGGCCGAACGCAGTCCTTCAATCGGCCGAGTGAACTTTCTGTTCGGCCGAGTGGGCTGTTTCTGTGGCTCTGTCTTCTCCTCCTTGCTTCCTCATCAATTCTATCGAACTTCTTCCTCTTCCTCTCATCATCTAGCGCTGCTAGCTCCTCAATAAGGCCGTGGGTGATGCCCTCGTGCGCGTGAAAGTCCATTGATCTCATTTTTGCTCCAGATCGCTCCATATTTTCCGAAATACGACAAAAACAAGAAATAGTGAAAAGCAACGCGATATCGTCGAATAATCGTGAAAAACGCAATATGTGCGATCGAAATGACATGAAAACATACAGGAAAAAGGTGTAAAATAAGGAGCGATCACGAATACGAGTTTTAGGCCAAAACATTTAGGAAGCAGGTCTGCGGGTTCTCTATTGATTTTACTTCAGAAAATTACGAAATTAATGTGAGAAGCCCTAAATGATCTTTGAATGTTACTGTAAAAGTTTGAAACCGTTTTGATGATGTTTGTATAGAAAATAAATTCATTAAGCCAAAACGGTAATAATTGAAAATGAATTTTTATCAGATTATTTAGAGGTGTTTGATGAAACCCGAACGTACTAAAATACTCCATAACTAGTTTAATACTTCAAAATATTTTTATAAGAAAATTTTGAAATCATAAAACTCATGACGAACCATTATAAAATAGTTTAAAAAAATTTGAAAATAGGTTAAATACGTAAATAGTTGTCTTGATGAAAACAGGCCGTTACATCCGACCCTCCTTAAAATAATTCCGTCCTCCGAATTTAAAAATATTTTTGAAACAAATAATTGATGTTATGAAGAAGCTCAAGCAAATAAATGATAGAAAAGATAGTGATCTAGTAAATCAAGTTGTGAATAACATGAAATATAATGTGATATCATAGCATCAAGAAAACAAGAGATGTTATGTATGAATACATACTATTGACATCACCATAGCTTCCGTAACTAGTCCTAAGATTAGTATCATCATAATAATTATCTCGACTTTTCAAGTAGCCAGAAGTTAATATGGTGTTACATGAAATGATAGTTATTATGATAATATCTGTTCGAACTTGGAACCTGAGGTGATAAGTCGAAAGCAAGCTATCTAACCTATATAAAAAGGAAGATCATAAAGTTTAAGGCTTCTACTCGTGCTAATGGTGACTAACAGAGTCGAGCTAAGGATGGCATTGCCTCTGTAAATTTGTCATGGTCTCTACTGGTCCTTCTGATCTGCTTCGGTTGAACTCAAACTTCGGATGGTCAGAACTTAGAATGCTACCCTCCTTAAAATAAATGTAGCTAGAGTTTGGGTGAGCTGAGCACAACTATAAATACTCCAAGAGTGGCATCATCAACCGAAGAAAGGTGATGTTGATGAAATGAGTAGATAGTCTAATCTATGAAAAATCACTCTAACTGCTAGCGAATGAGGTTACTAGGGAGGGTATATCCAAAGAATGGAACAAGAATTTCTAGACAAGGGTTAAGAGTTCAAGGAAGGTGATGAGAATCAAGGAAGTCCTAATGAAGGTGGGAATAAGGATGCTTCACCCGTATATCCAATACAGGTGAACACTTGAGACATCCTTTACTCGAGAGTTCTATTTGAGTATTTTATATTGTACACCTTGATCTTGCTATATTGTTCACACGGTAGTTAGCACGGACCTGCGTGGGCCACCAAAACTGTAACGACCTGTTCCCGGGGCCCATTACTTTTTTGATATTTGCGCAGGTCATGCAGTTAACCAGTAAAAACAAAATATCCATGATGCAGAGATGTACAAAAATACCCAAATTTTGTCCAATTATTACATCCATATTGTGAAAATTGTTTCAACAAACGTACATGAGGAAAGAAAATACAACTGAAAATAACTCTGAAAGCTGCGGTCCCAGGAACGAACTCTGGCGCAATTAACTCAAGAGCATCTACCTCCATATGTGCGTCGTATGCGGTGCCATGGAGATGGAACCATAGGTAAGTCACAACAATTCTAGCAATAGAAACAAAGTAGTGCAAAAGTATGGAACAGACTATAGTAAACAAAAGATGGTCATGCAGGTGCAAAAGGTAAAGTACGAGCAGACATGTATGTAAGAGCGATAAGTAAAGTACTGGTGGCTGCTCAAGTGTGGTAAGTAGAGTGCATGTAATGCATAAGGTAAAGGTGACTGTTCAAGTACAAAAGTAACGACTGTGGCATGGCATATGGTAGACTGTGCAAGTAACGACTGTGGCATGTCATATGGTAGCTACAATATTTTGACCAACAGGCAATGTAATGACAATAGTAAGACAACCAGGTAGACATAGTAATATTAAGAAAAGATGAGCATCGCTTGACTATCTAATAATGTAGGAAGGCATAATAATATGAAGTCTAGCTTAACTCCCAAACAAGCCAGGCAGTCGGGGCTTGAAGGCACATGTCACTTCTATGATGCAGGACAAGTCCTTTGGTTGACCAACCCCCTTCCCATTCCTTTCTAGATACTGATACAGTAGTAATTTAAGACCGCTTATTATTATACCGCTCTATCACGTTCGAGTAGTCTCGACTTAGTCAGTATAATAATCGTATCAAGTTAGTAGTCGCGACAAAACAATGGTATCAATCAACTAGTGTAATATCAATCAAACTAGTGCAGCAGTCTTAGTTCGAGTGTACGATATGCAACCAGAAGTGCACCCATCCCACGGAGCAACTTGTGGATATCTACCTACCATCCCCTGCAGGGTGATGGTATAGCTTACCAAATAAGGGTGGATCCGGTCGCTCCCGCACACTTCGTAGCTCAAGACTACCCCGTATCCAGTGTATTATCATAGTCCAATATTCATACTAGTGTTCGTATCACTATGGCCTCATGGGCCCTGGTATCAATCAAGCTAGTGCAACAGTCTTAGCTTGAGTGCATGATATACAACCAGAAGTGCACCCATCCCACGACGCAACCCGTGGAATATCTACCTACCATCCCCTGCAGGGTGATGGTACAACTTACCAAATAAGGGTGGACCCGGTCGCTCCTGCACACTTCGTAGCTTAAGACTACCCCATAACCCGTGTTGTATCACATTACACATTTACAACTGCATCTGTATCCATATCCGTATCCATATCTGTATCTGTATCCGTATCCATGTCCGTGTTCGTGTGGCCTTATAGGCCCATCATTTCGTACATCCAACAATGTGTACAACAATACATCCAACAACGTATACAACAACGAGTACAACAACTACATATATATAGTATTTACTTGCTGAAAAGTCAAGGCAGAAACCTCAACAGAGAATATCAGTCCTGAGCAATGCTTTGAAGTCCAACAATTATGATACCGATCCATGCTTCGAGCATGCAGTAATTTCATAAAGTACACTTTTTCTATTTCTAAAGTTAGAATTCTTTGTGACTTACTCCCGATCCATGCTTCGAGCATGCGGTTTTCAATTAGTACACAGTTTACTCAAGTATATGGTCGTGTACTACAACCATCTAAGTTGACAGTTAGCGATGTCGTACGTTCAAGTCAAAGTTGCTCTGTAATTGATTCGTTTCCTATTTAGTTAGGCCTCTAGTCATCTGTTCAGGTCAATAACTGTTTTGAGACTAGATGTCATGTCCTAAGTTCATACGAGTACACTGGCTACATTTCTAAAGTTAGAATTAAAGTGACTCACTATCGAGATCATCGTAGTAAGACGAGGTTGGAGATAGAGCTTTTAAAGAAGCTGATACACGAGAATTGGTACATGCAAACACAAGAAATCGTTAGTTACATGCTACCCTATTTTCTGTCTATTTAATTTGATCGTTTTGATTTTTATAATCGATTGAAACATTGTCGAAAAGCGTTCTAAATTTTTCTATAGGTCAGATATGTTGAAAATAATTTTACTGTAGGAGGAAATATTTTTCTGAAGCTTATACTAATTTTTATAATTTTTAAAAGCTCAAAAATAATTTAAAAACATATTTTTAAATTAGTAACATAATTATTCAATATTTTCTTCTGGGTGCAATACATATCAGAGTGGTTCAAGTGAGCTGTCAAAACGACCGTCTCGAAGAGTACTGCAACATATATTTTTATCGCGTATCAGTGTACATGAAAATAAAGAGTTACAGATTTTTGAACGAAAACAACGTATTTAACTTTTAGGGTTAAAAATTCATTCTGGAAAAATTAAGCGTCTGATTGAGATGAAACTAGCGCCATTGGGTCCAGAATGTCATTTATGATTTTTTGGAGCTGGTCTCACATTTTTCTGAGGATTATATATTTAGTTATGAATTTAACGCCATAAAACCCATTTAATAATTATTTAAAAATACCGCATTTATACGAAATACGTTTTCGTATTTTAAAATATACATTCGCTCACCCTCCTTCGTTTCTCTCGTACGTGCATGGGAGCGGGGGTGTACGGTGACGAAGCGGCGGCGGGGTCTACGGCGAGCGGCGGGGTGCAGCGGGGCTGGCCACGGCAACGGGAAGGAGGCGGCGACAGTTTTGGAGTGAGCGAGCCAGAGGGCTCGAACGGTGGTGGGTTCCTGTCGACAGAGAGGCGATCGAAGCAGGGGAGAGCGTGGGGGCAGAGCTTCGATGGCGAGGTGGGGCTGCAGAGCTCGGAGCGACGGGGGTAGCGCCGCTTGAGGGCTTTGGGCTGCCGCCGTGGGTGCTCGGAGAGGTGCGGTGGTGGAGGGAGAGGGAGATCGAGGAGCAATGTGTGTCGCTGGGGAGACGCGGAGGCGAGGCGGACGACGACGTCTTCTGGGGCGGTCTCTCGAGCGGAGGCGGAGGCATTGGGCTTCATCGGGGCAACGGCAGATGCCGGAGAGCGGGGCTCGCCGGCGGCGACGGGCTCAGCTTCGAAGCGGCTATGCACGACGCTCTTGGCGGTGGCGGGACGGGTTGGGTCGCTGAGGGTGATGGGTCTAAGATGAAAAGGGAGCCTGGGAGAGAGCTAAGCAGGGGAGTGGGGAAGAGAGTCTCGAGAGGGGGCGGGCTTCGGGTTTCATCCGCTGCGGGCTTGGGGAGATAGAAACGAAGGGGGAGGGTGGAAGAGAGAGAGAGAGAGAGAGAGAGAGAGAGAGAGAGAGAGAGAGAGAGAGAGAGAGAGAGAGAGAGAGAGAGAGAGAGAGAGAGAGAGAGAGAGAGAGAGTGAAATTGTGTGCGTGCGTGAGTTTACGAGGGGTTGTGTTTGCTCCATGGAGAGAAGAGAGAGATGGACGGGTGTTACGTGTGCTTCGGGTTTGGGTTGCTTTGGGTTTGAGAGTGAAGAGATTAACGGGCGAGGGCCTGGTGAGGGAGAAGAGATTAGGGGAAGGTTTTAAATAATATTAGTATTATAAATCTTGTAATTAATACTTAGTCAACTAATTAATAGGTTAGTTGTGGAGATTTGACTAAATGTGGAATTTAGGGTTAGGGGAATGAATCTGACACGGAAATGAAATAAACGTGTAATCACGTAAAGTTTGAGATGGGTTAACTAAGATAATTAGTAATAAGTAAAACACCATTAGTGAAAGTATTTAGTAAAATACAAAAACGAAATTACGATTTTGCCCCTAGTAGTAAACGTGTCCGAAAAATTACGAAAACATACCCACGAGACCGTATCGTCGCGAGGATCACGAATACGAGATCCATTTCATGGTTTGGGCTACGGGGATATGAGTTTTAGGCCAACATATTTAGAAAGCAGGTCTGCGGGTTCTCTATTGATTTGACTTCAGAAAATTACAAAATTAATGTGAGAAGCCCTAAATGATCCTTGAATGTTACTGTAAAAGTTTGAAATCGTTTTGATGATGTTTGTATAGAAAATAAATTCATTAAGCCAAAACGGTAATAATTGAAAATTGTTATGAATAGGCCCATGAGGCCCATTGGGTATCCGGACCACCATTGAAAGCTATAAATATGAGGATATATGGGCTCTTAACCCCCTACACCTATTTCCCTACTTTTCCCTTCATAACACGTTATCAGCACGATCACGCTCGTTGGAAAAGGCGACGACGCTCGAGAAAGGAGATCCATCAACCGCTCAGTTCAAGAAGATCGTAATCTTCTCAACGGGGAGCGAAAAGGGCATCCTTCACCAACCGTCGTCTAGATTCCCTTGTCGATTCTAGAGGTAAATCTCAAAACTTTTTAGATCTAAACTTGCGTTTCCCGTAGATCTGCATGATTTAAGATCAAAAAGTTTGAAAACACGGTAAAAATCACATTTTTATTTAGATCCGCCTGTCTAAAACAATAAAAATCGTTTTTAGAGATCTAAATGTTTGAAAAATCCATTTTTTCTTCCCCCTTGATCAATATACCGCACGCCCAAATAGGGCAGAACGGCGGCGCTTTATCAGCGCCGCCGGCGGCACAAAACGCCGCGGCCTGAAGCCGCGGCCAGCAGCCGAGGCCTGAAGCCGCAGCCCTGTGCCGAGGCCACGCCGCAGGCCCCCCTAGGGTTTTTCGGAAACCCTAGCCCTTAACGGGCCAAATTTTTAGGGGAGGCCCAATTAACCCTAATGGTTGTTTTCATGGCCCAAAAGCCTAAAAATTAGCCCATTTACACAATAATTTTTCCTTTTTTATTTTTAGCCCTAAAAGCCCAAAATAATTAAAGAAAATTTTATTTTTTCAAATAAATGTTAAAGCGGAAAACAAAACATTAAAAATATGGATCAAAAGGTAAAAAGTTTTTTAAAAATAATTTTTAGCACGTCACACACTATTTAGATTATTTATTAATCTTTACATGCCTGTGATATGATTATCTGCGTGGTTGTATATTTTTCATATATTATCTGCGTGGATGTGCTGTTAGGCTATGTTTTTAGGGTTCAGCCAAGTTTCCGACATCTTTACTTTTCTGCAATTTTTTCTTTTTTTTGAGAGAAATTTGTAAGTGAGGATATGTATGTAAAAAGAAGACCGGAGGACAGCTAAAAGGAGCTGAAGGCGTATGCACAAAGAAGAAAGGGGCTTCTTTTTGAAGTTCTCGAGTTGTATTTACTTTTCATGCACCTTTTGATGTAACTTTCAGACTGTCTTTTTTTGTTGATGTCGGCTGGCTGATCCCCATAGTCCTAAGTTATTTTCATTAGATGCGTGGATGTTAATTTCATTTAATAATTCACGTTATGAAAATGTTAAAAAACATGCATGGATGTTAATTTTCCTTAATAATTCATGTTATGAAAATGGTAAAAATACATGCGTGGATGTCTACTTTTTACAGTTTAATAATACATGCTACTTTTCATATTGCTAGATCATTTAATGGCCAGGCTTGCGAATGTCAATTTCTCGGTCCTAAAGGCCGATGGGTCGAACTACTTGAGTTGGCAATTGGACCTGAAGTTCCATCTGCGATCTCATGGGTTCAGTCTGACACCCACTGAGAAGGCAACAACAAGTACTGCCACAGCCGACAAGGATGCTTCTAAAGAAGCACCTCATACCGAAGAAGTTTCCGATATACTAAAGACGAAAGCCATTATCTATATCAGGAAACATTTAGACTCGACCCTGAAGGACGAGTATCTGACTGTAGAGGATCCGTACGAACTGTGGGATGCACTTGAGGAGAGTTACATACATCAGAGGGATGTCATACTCCCCCGTGCACAGTACGAGTGGACTCACCTCTGCATACAGGATTACAAATCCGTAGCGGAGTGCAACTCATCACTGTTTCGTATCACCTAACGCCTGAAGTTGTGTGGTGAGAATGTGACTGAGAAAATGTTGCTGGAAAAGACGTTCACGTCTTTCCACGAGAAGGACATGATCCTTATGCAATAATACCGTGAGAGGAAGTTCACGAAGTACTCTGATCTGCTTTCATGCCTGCTAATGGCTGAACAGAACAGAGATTTGTTGGTTGCCACTCACAACCTGTGCCCTCCTGGCTCTGCTCCACTGCCACCTCCTGCAGAGGCACACTTCCAGTCTTTCCAGAAGAAGAAGATGGACAAGAAGGCTAAATTCCAGAAATGGAAAGAACAGAAGAAGCAGAAGAAGGCCACTCCCCAAGCTCCTCCTCAGAACCAGAAGTTCATGGAAAAGAAGCAAAAGTGGACGTCCAAAGGTGGTACACCCAAGAAAGACTGGGAGGATAAGTGCTCCAAATGCGAAATGATGGGCCACTGGTCTAGAATCTGCCGCACCCAGAAACACCTACAGGACCTCTACCAGGAAAGCCTCAAGCCTCGAGCTGAGACAAACCTGATTGAGAGCACATCGTTGCCAGAGACCACATGGACTCCTGAAGATTTCATGGGAGACGACACTCTCTAGTTATGGACCATGAACAATTTTTTTAATTGCTATCAATGTATCTTCCATTTTTATGCATCGATCTAGTTTTTATTCCATGTTGAACATTTGTTTGAGCACCTTACATGAAAGTAGATCTTTTCTTTTTATTTACTGCTTAAATGTCTTTCTTAATATATATATGGAATCAATTTGCCTAGTGGACAGTGCATCGACGCACTCGATCCTTCAAAACATAGACTACTTCACGAGCATAAGTAGCTACTCTGGTCCACTGAGAATAATCGTAGGACCAGCTAATATAATCGAAGGATCAGGGGAAGCAACCATATTGCTCCCCGGTAACACACAAATCACACTTAGAAATGCGTTATACTCCTCTAAATCTATCCGAAACCTCCTAAGCTTTAAAGATATCCGTTTAAACGGATATCACTTAGAGGCGGTCGAGGAAAATGAAAGGGAATACTTGCTTGTAACGTCTCTTACAAATGGTTCAAAAACCATTGTGGAACGTTTCAAGGGAATCCCATCGGGACTCTACCAAACAAGTATACAAACTCCAGAAACATCAATGGCGGAGCACCTGCAGTGCCCCCAAACACCAGAATTCCAACTCTGGCATAGTAGACTGGGATACCCTGGATCTGTTATGATGTACCGCATTATAAAAAGCTCAAGGGGTATAGACTTGAAGAACCTGAAGATTATTCAAAAAGGTAAATTCCCATGTCCACCCTGTTACAAGGGTAAACTGATTACGAGACCCTCTCCACTGAAAGTGGACATGGAGTCTCCAAGTTTTCTGGAGAGAATCCACGGAGACATTTGTGGGCCTATACACCCATCAAGTGGTCCGTTCAGGTCAGTGTTCTAAAAATCGGTCTGGGCGGCCGCCTAGGCGGCGCCTAGGCGCTAGGCGGCCAGTAAACGCCCCGATTATGGCCTGGGCGGTCAATCTGGGCGTTTTTGGGATTAATCGGCCGCCTAAGCGTTCTGGGCGGTGTCTGGGCGCTCTAGGCGGTTCCTAGGCGGTTCCTGGGCGGTTTCTAGGCGTTTTTGGTAAATGGCTTAATTGCACAAGAGTATCTTTTAAATTTTATTTTGTTGCACACAAATACTCTAAAATAGGTAAACTGGATTTGATTTAGTATGTATTAGATATTTGATGTATTTTAAATAATATATATATATATATTTATATATAATAATAAATATATTATATAAAAATAAATAAAATAATTAAAAACTGCAAATCCGCCTAGGCCGATTAATCCCCGATTAATCCCCGATTAATGCTCTGGGCGCTAGGCGCTAGCAATCCGAACACCTAGCGCCTAGCGTTTTTTACAACCTTGGTTCAGGTACTTTATGGTCCTTATAGACGCATCTACTAAGTGGTCACATGTGTGTCTACTGTCCACCCGTAACCTAGCTCTGTCTAAGCTCTTAGCACAGATAATCAGGTTATGGGCCCACTTCCCCGACTACCAGATAAAGAAACTTCGTCTGGACAATGCGGGGGAGTTTACATCATAAGTCTTCCTAGACTATTGCCAAGCACAGGGCATTGAAGTCGAACATCCCGTAGCACATGTTCCCACCCAAAATGGGTTAGCATAATCTCTAATTAAGAGACTGTAATGGATTGCTCATCCATTATTACTTCAATCCTAGCTGCCAGTGAATGCATGGGGTCATGCAATTTTGCATGCTGCATCTTTAATAAAATTAAGACCTTCTGGAGGTCAGTCATCTTCTCCAATGCAACTAGCACTTGGAGCCCCACTAATTGTCTCACACTTGAGAATATTTGGTTGTGCAGTATACGTCCCCATAGCACCACCACAAAGGACAAAGATGGGTCCACAACGTCGCCTAGGCATTTATGTTGGGGTTTGACACCCCCTCCATAATAAGATTCCTAGAACCTCTTACGGGAGACGTTTTCAAGGCACGTCTAGAAGACTGTGAATTTGATGAAACATCATTTTCAAGACTAGGCTCTGTCACGCCCCGCTTCCCTAAAATGGAGGCGAGACGTGAAAAGGTCCGCACGGGAGTGGAGCTGTGAAGCCTCAAACCCGATAAGCGTCAATAAAACATAAGCAGGTCCCTGTAACCACAAACGGAACAACAATAATAACACAAGGAGAGACAGAAATAAAATCTCAAATCTCAGAATTTTGTCCAACATTAAAATTAAGTTCAACATCGAGAAAAGCCACCAGGCTAAAAGAAAGAGTATAAAGGCCCAGAACAAGGCCAACAAAAGGGACAACAAAACAAAGTATAGGTGCCACGCACCGACAACTAAACAGCAGTCTAAAACAAAGGGGAAAAGCTCAACGAAGACACTAGGACTGGTCCCCAGTGTCCACGTACTCCTCGCCAAACACAGGCTCGGGCTCGGCGTCAGCAAACACCTCGTCCTCAACAATGAACTCAGGCTCAGGATCTAACATGTGTCATCCAAAGAGTAAAGGGGCACATGTCAGCAAGTCTAAAAAGACTTGGGCAAGGAAACTGGAAAGGAAGGCAACTAGCAACCTAGCAATTATAGTATGCATGACATGGCAGTTGTGGTATGAGTGTACAAGTAAGACATGGTGAAACAATAAGTATAAGAGAACAATTTATCAGGGCATGTCAAGAGTAGGCAAGCTACTAACAATCTCAATCTTTTCACTAGTCACGTTTCAAGTTGTTTGTAGATGTTTACGCCTTACAGCTGAACTGTTGGACATTCACACTGATTGGCCGCTTAACACTACCCCAGAACCCAGAGTTTACGCCTTACAACTGCAGTTACTGATCGGGCAGACTCCCAGTTGAATGGCCGCTTAACTCTTACCCCTCCCACATGTAAACGAGCCAGGGTCCCTGTACACGAGCTCAGTAAATGAGCCAGGGTTGCCCCGCACAAGAGCTCGTTTCCTGGATCACAAACCAAGAGCGTATTTCATTTGGCATAGGGGTGCACCTAGCCTCAATCATTTCACAAGGTGTAGCGGAGCTACGCAATCACGGGAACACTTAAAGGATGCAATGACATGACAATTAATTTGCGTACCGTTAATGGAAATTAAACATGACATGGTAGTTGTGCAACATGATAAATGTCGGATCTAGCTTCGTTGTCAAGCTAGTTCCTAAAATCGCGCCTAGGCGAGTGTCATTTCGTCGCCTAGTCTCTTTTACGCCTACAACAAGCAAATGGCCTAAAACATGGCCCAAAACCCTAAGTGGCAAGTTTCACTTGCCTAGCACCGAGGATGACGATCAACGAGGCCGTCACACAAATGCTAACTACGGAGATGAGATCGATGCCATGGCAAAACAATATTAGAACAACATCCAACCTAGTTTTATTAGGGTTTCACAAAAACACAAATGGGTTATGAGGATATTAAGAGATCGAGTTATTACCGTATCGGAAGCGGAAGAACGATGCCGAGCAAGCACGGCAACAGAAGAAACGATCCGGGGAACCTAGGGTTCAGATCTGGAATGGATGTGGAAAATATGGAGAAATGGGATTTTGGGGATTTTTGGGGGTTGGAGATGGCCTAGGGCATGGTGGTAGACCAAAATGGAGAGGGAAACTCCAAGGGAGGAAGGAATGGCTTGGGGAAATGTTGGAGGGTGATTTGGGGAAGAAGGAGGCTCAGGAGAATGAAAGAGGGATGAAAGAAATTGTGGGTGGGGTTTAAATAGGGAGTGCTGGGGGTTGCCCAGAAATTAGGGTTTCGACACTGATTAGTCGGTCAAAGAGCAACCACTGACCGACTAGTTTGGGAACTAGTCGGTCGGTTGACCAACGCAGACCGACTAAGTCCAAACAGTAACTCCTGAGTAATTTACAAAGCCCACTAGTCGGTCCATGAAGGTTTGCCGACCGACTAAATCGTCATCTAGTCGGTCGGTTCCCCTTCTTGTACCGGCTAACGTGCACAAAAATTTCCGAAATGGAGCGCGAATCTCCGGGATCGATTCCTAAGACTCATAGGCTTGATCTAACAATAAGATACGACCGATATGAATCCCATCACGAATGACTTACTCCAAAATCAACGATTCTAAGGAAGAAGCTAGAAATCACGACGAAACGATCGAAAATGAAAGCTACGGAGACGAAAACCACGCACAAGGAGAAAATCCACCAAAACATATATATATACTATAAATAATCCAGATACATGAAAACCAGTCGTTACATCCTCCCCAACTTAAGAAAATTCCGTCCTCGGAATTTCCCAACACTCACGTGTCCGGAAACAAAAGTGGGTAGCGCTCTCGCATCTCATCCTCGTTCTCCTAAGTAGATTCTCCTGGCGAGCCGTGTCGCCACATCACCCTCACAAGATTGACAACCTTGTTCCAAAGTGACTTCTGACGCCTGTCCAGAATCTGCACTGGCTACTGGTCATACGTCATATCAGGGCGAACGATAATCTCCGAGAAATCCACAGCATGAGATGGATCGCTAATGTATCGACGAAGCTGCGACACATGGAAAACATTGTGAACTCCCTCCAAAGATGGCGGCAAGGCTAAGCGGTAGGCTACCTCGCCAACTCTCTCCAGAATGTCAAACGGTCCAATGTATCGCGGGCTCAACTTCCCTCGCTTCCCAAAGAGAATCACACCATGATTCAGAGAAATCCTCAGAAACACATGGTCGCCCGGCTGAAACTCCAAAGGACGGCGTTTAGCATCCGCCCAATGCTTAAAACGGTCCTGAGCAATCCTCAACCTCTCCCGAATTTTCCTGACAACATCCACAGCCTCCACAATCATCTCAGGTCCCAACAGCTCCCGATCACCAACGTCATCCCAACTCAATGGCGATCGACATTTCCTCACATACAACGCGGCAAAAGGTGCCATGCCAATACTCGCCTGGAAGTTGTTGTTGTAAGAGAACTCTATCAGATGTAGATGGTCCTCCCACGAACCCTTGAAATCCAACATGCACGCCCTCAGCATGTCCTCCAAGATCTGAATCGTCCTCTCGGACTGGCCATCCGTCTACGGATGGTACGTCGTGCTGAAACTCAGACACGTACCTAAACTCTTCTACAAACTCTGCCAGAACTGAGATGTGAACCTCGTGTCTCTGTCCGACACGATACTCACGGGGACTCCGTGAAGTCGTACGACCTCCTGCACGATTCATGTTACATCACTATCTAAACTAGTTAAAGGAAATAAAAACGGAGAGTAAAAGAATTTACCTCCATATATCTCCTCGCTAGCGCCTCAGTAGACTGTCCCACTCGGAATGGAATAAAGTGCGTGGATTTGGTCAATCGATCTACGATCACCCAAATCGCGTCATTCTGCTTCGGACTCCGAGGTAGTCCAGTCACGAAATCCATAGTGATGTGTTGCCACTTCCACTCCGGAATCGGAAGCGGTTGTAGCAACCCTGCCGTACGCTGATGCTCCGCCTTCACTTGCTGGCAAACCAAGCACTTGGCCACACTCCGAGCCATGCTCCTCTTCATAACATGCCACCAAAAATTCAGACGAAGATCCTTGTACATCTTGGTCCCACCAGGATGCATAGAATACGGTGAACTGTGTGCCTCCACCATCAACTCCTCTCTAATATCCCCAGCTGGCACACACAACCTGGCTCCAAACCTCAGCGAGCCATCCTCATGAATCAAAAAGTCAGTCCACAGACCGGCTTCCACCTGCTCCCGAATCTTCACCAGCTTCGGATCCTCAGCCTGGCCAGCCTTGATCCGATCCACGATCGTCGACTGAATCTGCATACTCATCAACGAAGAAGCCTCTCCAGGAAGAACAATCTCAACACCAGACTCGCAAAAATCTTGCTGCAATCTCCACTGCGAAGTCAAAATCATCACCGCTGGAAGCCTACTCAGCGCATCAGGAACCACATTCACCTTGCCAGGGTGATACTGCAAATCAATCTCATAATCCGCCATGAGCTCCAACCATCGACGCTGTCGCATGTTGAGCTCCTTCTGAGTAAAAATATACTTCAAGCTTTTGTGATCGGTGAAGATCTTCACTTTCTCACTCAGCAGGAAGTGCCTCCAAATCTTAAGAGCAAACACAACGGCAGCCAACTCCAAGTCATGCGTCGGGTAATTCTTCTCATGAACCTTGAGCTGACGAGATGCATACGCCACAACATGCCCGTGCTGATGCAACACACAACCGAGACCCTTGCCAGAAGCATCGCAAAAGATCTCAAATCCACCGCTGCGATCAGGCACAACAAGAATAGGGGCAGTCATCAATCTCTCCCTCAGAACACCAAAAGCATTCTCACAATCACCCGACCAAACAAAAGGTACATCCTTCCGCGTCAATCTGGTCATCGGCTCAGCATACGGGAAAAGTCCTTAATGAAGCACCGATAGTAACCAGTAAGCCCAAGGAAACTCCGAATCTCAGACGCTGACTGCGGAACAGGCCACTCTCTGATGGCCCTGATCTTCTCGGGATCCACTGAAATACCATCTCCAGTCACCACATGCCCGAGAAAAGCAACTCTGTCCAGCCAAAACTCGCACTTCGAAAACTTAGCATACAGCCGATGCTTCCTCAAAATCTCCAACACCGTCCTCAAGTGCGAGGCATGCTCCTCCTCCGACTTAGAATAGATCAGAATGTCGTCAATAAAGATAACGACAAACTTATCTAAAAAGTCATAGAAGATCAGGTTCATCAGATTCATGAAAACTGCGGGTGCATTGGTTACACCGAAAGGCATAACCACAAACTCGTAGTGTCCATACTTCGTCCTGAACGCTGTCTTCGGGACATCATCTTTCTTCACCTTCAGCTGATGATAACCACTCCTCAGATCCAACTTTGAAAACACCCTCGAACCTCCAAGCTGATCAAAAATATCATCGATGTGAGGCAACGGGTATTTATTCTTAATGGTTACCGCATTCAACTCCCGATAGTCCATGCACATGCGACACGAACCATCCTTCTTCTTCACCAGCAAGACCGGTGCTCCCCACGGAGACACACTAGGATTGATATAACCCTTCTGCAAAAGCTCATCCAGTTGCTTCCGCAACTCCTCCAACTCAGCGGGTGCCATACGATATGACGCCTTCGAAATCGGCTGCGCTCCTGGAACAAGATCAATAGAAAATTCCAGAGCTCGATCAGGTGGCAAACCAGACATCTCCTCGGGGAAGACGTCATCAAAGTCCCGCACAACCGCTGGCCTCTCCAGCTCCATCTGCATAGCCGCAATCTCCACCGGCCTGGCCCGAAACCTGACAGGACCAAGCGAACTGCTACCTCGGCTGAACTCAAATACTGGATGTCCGGGAATCTCGAACACCACCTTCTTCCTCTGACAGTCGATCGTAGCATAGAAGCTCGCAAGCCAATCCATCCCAAGAACTGCATCATAGTTGATGATGTCGTGGACAATGAAATCAGCGTAAAGCTCATGTCCACAAACCACCAACGGGCAAGAATTGCAACCAAGATGCACCGAGACCACGCCATTCCCTGTAACGATATTCCAACTCTTGGAAAGAGGGGACGTCGACAAGGATTGCTTCTCCACGAAGCTCCGAGAAATAATGCACATCGATGCACCGGAGTCAAAGAGGACTCGTGCAGGAAATGTGCACACCAAAATCACACCTATAAACAGTCTAACAATCAAGCCCTAGTCCAGCAACCAATCATGTTCAAGCAAACAACATAATCTAACAAACAAAGCCAAATAAGAAAGGAACATCTGGAAGGAGAGTTACCTGTGATAACCTCGTCCACAGCCTCGCTCTCCACAGCCGTCATCAGAAAAGCCTGCCTCCTCGGCGAAAAAGCCTGCTGAAAAGCCTGCCTCTGTGGAACAAGAGCTGCTCCACATCTAGCAGGAACAGGCACTCTCAGCTGCAACGGCTGTGCTGCAACAGGTGCCCTCCGCAGCTGATTCGCATGCCGACAATCCTTCACGACATGAGAAGCATCACCACAAACCAAACACTGGCCCAGAAACTTCCTACACTGATCCTTGATGTGGCCATGCTTGCCGCAGAAATGGCAAGTCTTCTGATTAGGCCCTCCTGGCCTCTTGAACTGCACCGGATGATTAGGCTTGAAACCAGGCCTAACCACCGCTCTGGCCTGCTCCATAGGCCTCTTCCCAGCACCAGAAACATGTCCTCTCCTCTGACTCAGGTTCAGCTCCTGCCTCCTCGCAGCGACCAGAACCTTCTGATAAGAGTCCAGATCAGAGGAAGACACAAAACTCTGAAGCTCCAAAGCAAGTCCCTGCAGGAACCTCTGAGCCCTCTCATCAGCATCCTGCACCATCTTCGGTCCGAACCGACTCAGCCTAGTGAACTCTTGGTGGTACAGGTCCACCGTCAAGCTCCCTTGCTTCAGATCAATAAAGTGCTGCAGCATCTCCTTCCTAGCAGCCTTCGGAAAGAACTCCTCATCAAACCTGGACTTAAAGGTAGCCCAAGCTATCGGCTCCACCAGCATCTTCTCTTCCGCATCCCACCAGTTCCGAGCATTATCCTTGAGTTGCCTCTTCGCCAAATCAACCCATCCAGCCAGGGTGATCTTGGCCATCTTCAAGTTATCCTCAATGTTCTGAACCCACTCATCGGCAGCCAGAGGACCCTCAGACCCATCAAAATATGCGGGACCCAGCTCCCGAAATTGCTTCGCTCCCGGCTCGGAGCGAGGGGCATCCTGGATTGCCCGACCAGCTCGAACAACTAGAGCATTCTGGACCTGCAAGAGCACGCCCTGCTGCACCTGCATCATCTGAAGCATCATCCGCATCATCTCTCCATTGGTGGGTTCCCGCTCAGGCTCCTCATCATGAGGGGGCGCACCACCACCTCCACCACGGGTGAATCGCCTTCCTGCCATCTAATGACACAGAAAACGAAGTAGATTAGACTCATAGCTTATGACTCGGATGTCGAACTTAGTTTATTGGACATTCTAATATTATTATCGTCATTCCGATAATCGCAGTTACAGAAGAGACCTGTATGGGCCACCAACAAAACCTGTCACGCCCCGCTTCCCTAAAATGGAGGCGAGACGTGAAAAGGTCCGTACGGGAGTGGAGCTGTGAAGCCCCAAACCTGATAAGCGTCAATAAAACATAAGCAGGTCCATGTAACCACAAACGGAACAACAATAATAACAGAAGGAGAGACAGAAATAAAATCTCAAATCTCAGAATTTTGTCCAACATTAAAATTAAGTTCAACATCCAGAAAAGCCACCAGGCTAAAAGAAAGAGTCTAAAGGCCCAGAACAAGGCCAACAAAAGGGACAACAAAACAAAGTATAGGTGCCACGCACCGACAACTAAACAGCAGTCTAAAACAAAGGGGGAAAGCTCAACGAAGACACTAGGAATGGTCCCCAGTGTCCACGTACTCCTCGCCAAACACAGGCTCGGGCTCGGCGTCAGCAAACACCTCGTCCTCAACAATGAACTCAGGCTCAGAATCTAACATGTGTCACCCAAAGAGTAAAGGGGCACATGTCAGCAAGTCTAAAAAGACTTGGGCAAGGAAACTGGAAAGGAAGGCAACTACCAACCTAGCAATTATAGTATGCATAACATGGCAGTTGTGGTATGAGTGTATAAGTAAGACATGGTGAAACAATAAGTACAAGAGAACAATTTATCAGGGCATGTCAAGAGTAGGCAAGCTACTAACAATCTCAATCTTTTCACTAGTCACGTTTCAAGTTGTTTGTAGATGTTTACGCCTTACAGCTGAACTGTTGGACATTCACACTGATTGGCCGCTTAACACTACCCTAGAACCCAGAGTTTACGCCTTACAACTGCAGTTGCTGATCGGGCAGACTCCCAGTTGAATGGCAGCTTAACTCTTACCCCTCCCACATGTAAACGAGCCAGGGTCCCTGTACACGAGCTCAGTAAATGAGCCAGGGTTGCCCTGCACAAGAGCTCGTTTCCTGGATCACAAACCAGGAGCGTATTTCATTTGGCATAGGGGTGCACCTAGCCTCAATCATTTCACAAGGTGTAGCGGAGCTACGCAATCACGGGAACACTTAAAGGATGCAATGACATGATAATTAATTTGCGTACCGTTAATGGAAATTAAACATGACATGGTAGTTGTGAAACATGATAAATGTCGGATCTAGCTTCGTTGTCAAGCTAGTTCCTAAAATTGCGCCTAGGCGAGTGTCATTTCGTCGCCTAGTCTCTTTTACGCCTACAACAAGCAAATGGCCTAAGACATGGCCCAAAACCCTAAGTGGCAAGTTTCACTTGCCTAGCGCCGAGGATGACGATCAACGAGGCCGTCACACAAATGCTAACTACGGAGATGAGATCGCTGCCATGGCAAAACAATATTAGAACAACATCCAACCTAGTTTTATTAGGGTTTCACAAAAACACAAATGGGTTATGAGGATATTAAGAGATCGAGTTATTACCGTATCGGAAGCGGAAGAACGATGCCGAGCAAGCACGGCAACGGAAGAAACAATCCGGGGAACCTAGGGTTCAGATCTGGAATGGATGGGGAAAATCTGGAGAAATGTGGTTTTGGGGATTTTTGGGGGTTAGAGATGGCCTAGGGCATGGTGGTAGACCAAAATGGAGAGGGAAACTCCAAGGGAGGAAGGAATGGCTTGGGGAAATGTTGGAGGGTGATTTGGGGAAGAAGGAGGCTCAGGAGAATGAAAGAGGGATGAAAGAAATCGTGGGTGTGGTTTAAATAGGGAGTGCTGGCGGCTGCCCAGAAATTAGGGTTTCGACACTGATTAGTCGGTCAAAGAGCAACCACTGACCGACTAGTTTGGGAACGAGTCGGTCGGTTGACCAACGCAGACCGACTAAGTCCAAACAGTAACTCCTGAGTAATTTACAAAGCCCACTAGTCGGTCCATGAAGGTTTGCCGACCGACTAAATCGTCATCTAGTCGGTCGGTTCCCCTTCTTGTACCGGCTAACGTGCACAAAAAGTTCCGAAATGGAGCGCGAAGCTCCGGGATCGATTCCTAAGACTCCTAGGCTTGATCTAACAATAAGATACGACCGATATGAAGCCCGTCATGAATGACTGACTCCAAAATCGACGATTCTAAGGAAGAAGCTAGAAATCACGACGAAACGATCGAAAATGAAAGCTACGGAGACGAAAACCACGCATAAGGAGAAAATCCACCAAAACATATATATATATATATATAATATAAATAATCCAGATACATAAAAACCAGTCGTTACAGGCTCACAGATAAAGAAGACCGAAGCTTCAGACTGTATCACTTGGGATACAAAGACATTATGTCACTTTGATCCACCCACAAGCCAGTGTGAGGAGGAGGTCCTGAAGATTCTCCATATCCAAAACACTGTCCATCTCTTGCCGAACAAATTTACTGACAACCAGAAGATTGTCAGATCACACGTCCTTGCTGCTAACACTCCAGCTAGGATTTACATACCGCAAAATGGAGGCAAGTCGCCTGCAGCAGAAATGGTTGGACCTCTCAAAAAGAGAGGGCGACCACCAGAATCCAAGGACCAAGTCCCTCGAAAGAGTAGGACCCTTGGCAATGGTAAAAAAATACCACCACAGGATGCTACTATAAGCCCTGCTACCCCATCTCTTCCAAACTCTCAAACAGAGGAAAAACCGGGAGAAAATGAAGTTTCGATATACTATGTATGAACTGGGGAGTATTGGGACATAAAGAGCACAACCATAGATGACACATTTGCGTGTAATATTGCCATCAACGTTGCGTACTGCAACGATGATAGTGAACCACGCTATCTGACAGAATGTCAAAGCAGAGATGATTGGCCAAAGTGGAAAGCGGCAATATGAGTGGAGTTGGATTCACTCACCAAACGCAAGGTCTTCGGACCTATAGTCCAGACACCAAAAGGTGTAAAACCTGTGGGTTATAAATGGGTATTTGTTAGAAAACGAAATGAACAGAATGAGATCGTTACAAAGCAAGGCTTGTAGCGCAGGGTTTTACCCAACGTCCAGGGGTGGATTTTGAAGCCACATACTCCCCGGTCATGGACGCGATCACCTTCCGATTCCTCATTGGATTAACAGCCCAAGAGGGTTTAGATATGCAGCTTATGGACGTCGTGACTGCATACCTATATGGCAACTTAGACCGAGACATCTATATGCGATTGCCTGACGGTTATTCCTTGCCTGCAGCATTAAAAGAGAGACAACGTGACATCTACTCAGTGAAACTGCAAAGATCATTGTATGATCTAAAACAATATGGAAGGATGTGGTATAACAGACTGAGTGACTTCCTTGTAAAACAAGGATTTACGAATGACCCAGTCTGTCCTTGCATCTTTATAAGAGCAAAGGCAACAGGATTTGTCATTATAGCCATCTATATGGATGACTTGAACCTCATCGGATCTCCTGAAGAGACCGCCGAGATTTCTAGAAGCCTGGCAGAAAATTTCGAGATGAAAGACATCGGAAAGTCAAAATTCTGTTTAGGTCTTCAAATAGAGCATCTTAACGATGGGATCATGTTACATCAGTCAACTTACACATCGAACTTATTGAAAAAGTTTCAGATGGATAAGTGCCACCCCCTCAGCACCCTAATGGTTGTTAGATCATTGGATATGCATAAAGACCCCTTCTGACCGCTAGAAGAGGGGGAGGAAGTACTAGGCCCTGAAGTGCCTTATCTAAGTGCTATCGGTGCACTCCTTTACCTGGCTAACTGCACTCGCCCTGACATAGCGTTTGCAGTCAACTTACTAGCTAGATGTAGTGCTGCACCTACACAGCGGCACTGGGCCGGAGTTAAGCATCTTCTGCGCTACCTCCAAGGGTCCATAGACTTAGGTCTATTCTACAGGAAAGGGGCATCAACTAGTTTAGTTGGTTATGCTGATGCAGGATATATGTCCGATCCTCATACAGAGAAGTCTCAGACCGGATATATGTTTACCTATGGCGGCACTGCTATATCCTGGAGATCTGTAAAGCAGACCATGACAATCGTCTCATCCACTCACTCAGAACTTCTAGCGATCCATGAGGCAAGCAAAGAGAGTTTCTGGCTATGCTCTGTGATCCAGCACATTCTCACCTCCACCGGCCTGATGACCGGCACCCTTGCGCCTACTCCACTCCATGAAGACAATGCAGCATGTATAGCCCAGCTACAGGACGACTACATCAAAGGCGAAAAGACGAAGCATATCTCCCCCAAGTTCTTCTGGACGCACGACCTTCAGAAGCAAAAGCAGATTGAGGTACAGAAGATCCAATCATGTAATAACTTGGCGGATTTGCTTACCAAATCCCTGCCTTCTAGTATCTTTGAGAAACTTATATATGGGATTAGGATGGGAAGAGTGAGAAAATGTAAACTGGGTCAGGATGAGAGGACTATGAACACATAGATACATAGGAGACTGATGTATAGATTCATAGGAAATCTGCAAGCCTGAAGCTTGGTCAGATGAGGGGGAGTCAACTGCAGAGTTGTACTCTTTTCCCTTGGCTACTGGTTTTTTCCCACAGGGTTTTCCGTAGTCAAAGTTTTGACGAGGCAACTTCGTTGACTCTGCTCCTGAAGTATCCACCCCTAGACACATTCCTAAAACAGTGGAAGTTATGGATTAACTGTTCTTTATTTAATAAGGCAGTTATCCTACTCGGATCCTGAAGAATCCACCTATTATTCAATGTTGGTTGGATAAGGGGAAGTGTTATGAATAGGCCTAAGAGGCCCAATGGTATCCGGCCCACCATTGAAAGCTATAAATATGAGGGTAGAAGGGCTCTTAACCCCTACACATATTTCCCTACTTTTTCCTTCATAACAAAAATGAATTTTTATCAGATTATTTAGAGGTATTTGATGAAACCCGAACTTACTAAAATACTCCATAACTAGTTTGATACTTCAAAATATTTTTATAAGAAATTTTTGAAATATAAAACTCCTGACGAACCATTATAAAATAGTTTAAAATTTTTGAAAATAGGTTAAATACGTAAATAGTTGTCTTGATGAAAACAGGCCGTTACAGTATATTATAGATTTACTTGAAATAACCAGTGCACAAAGTGCATGACACGAAAAAAAACCGAACGAAAAGGATGTGGTGCACACGTGCAACCGTAATGGAGAGAGAAGTGTGTGTGTGTGTGTGTGGTAGCGTCGGGGATAAAAGGAACCCAAAACAAAACAAAAAGCCCAAAACCCCAATGACCAAAAGAAGGCAAACATGTAAATAAGTGACTTTGGGAGGGGTATTATTTGGGTTCTTGGGTGGAATGGCAACAATGTAAATAAGTTGGTTGGGGGTTATTTTTTGGGTGTTTGTCCTAGTCAGCTTGTGACTAGGACAAACACGCAGTTGTCATGCCTTCTTTTGTATAATTGACTAGTCATAACCCGTGCCCGCGGGCACGGTTCATTTACGATTTTCTCCCGCGAAATCTTTATTCCCCAAAAAATTATTTTCACAGCCAAAATTTAAAAGAACAACAAATTAGCCTAAAAATATTTAGCGACACGGGCGCCTTTGACGCGGAACAACAAATTCGACGTAAAAAAATTGAGTGGACGCCAAAAAATTCGGAGTGGACACCTTCGACGCGCCGAAGACAAATTCAGCGTGGACACCATCGTCGAAGACAAATTCAGCGCGAACAAATTTAGCGGGCGCCTCCGACGCGGGGGACGATTCCCGCACACAAACCCATACTTCCCTCTCATTTTCGGCTGTGTGTAGTTTCCACCTCATGTGTGTGGGTTTTACTTTGATCCACGTGCATTATGCGCACGGGTAATTTCAAGTGCATGATTAAACAACGTATCCGATATCCATGTCACGTACTCTTGTCTGATTTGTAGGAAAAGATCAAACATCGAGGCTGATACGTCTATTTTACGAAGGCCCAACAACATAGGCCCAAAAGCACAGCCCACCGAACGAAGCCCGAAAGATACGAGCCTGGGTGCCCGACCGCCGATCGGAAGCCCATCTGCGCGATCAGGCCCGCCCGGAAAAGCCCCATAGAGGGCCCCCAAATGTCGATCCGACCCGGCCCCGATGAGGCACGAGTCACTCACCCGCTCCAGCGATAACCGTTCCCCCGATCCCGTGGTCACTTAATGGCTGTGATGGGGAGGTGCTGGGATGGCGCAGGGAGCGGCGACGGGGGGGCGGATTGAGGGGGCTCGATCGAGGGCAGACGAGCGATGTGGGTTAGGGGCAATCACGGCGGGAGGTCTATAAGAGGGCTAGGAGGACGACAGAACAAAGGACCGCATCTCAGGTAGTCAAAACAAAAGGTACTCCATCAACGACCTGGTTCCCCCATTTCATCTCCTTCCTCCCCCGCTCGCGCCGTGAGACGCCGTTCTGATCTCCTCTCGAGTCGAACCGTCTCCGCCTGGCCTCCTCTTTCAGATCACTGTCTGACTTAGGCATCGGAGGGGATTTGGCCGGAACCAAGGTCCGGCCCCCTGACGAGCGTTCTCGTCTGCGCAGGATGACGTTAGACCCACGGGCCGAGGCTTCCCCTCCGCCCCTCGCCGACCGTGCAACCAGCTAGACGATCGAGGCTACCCCTCGTCGTCCGACTGCCGAGGCCGAGCATGCCCGACTGAGGCCGAGCGTCTCAACCCGGGCCGAGGCTTCCCCTCGCCCTACCAATGACCGAGGAAACCGATTCGGCCCAGCCGATGCACTTCACGTCATCTGCAGTTCCGACTCACACCTCGTCTGCTCCGACTCGACACACCCGAGGGACCCAAGCGGGCCCCTTGACCACGTTGACCGGGTTGCCCACGGTCAACGCTTTTGTAGTGAGAAAACACTCTGAAACATCTGGCGCCGTCTGTGGGAAACGCAAACCGTCCCACGAAGAAGCAAACCACACCCGCAATGGCACGAGCCAGCAACGGAAGGAAACGCATGCCCCCCATCCCGGAGGAGGGGAATGGCGCATCCAACGGCAACCTCGAAGACACACCCGTCAACAATCACCCCGCCCCCACAACTGAAGAGATTAGCAGGACAGAACTGGCCACACAGGGACAACTCCGTGCCCTGGCCCAGGAGACCAACGCGAACATCCAGACGCTGGTCGCGGCGGTACATCAGCTCGTCAGCACTGCGCCGGCTAACGGAGGCGCGTTGGGCGACGACCATCGTTGGGCGGGGGGTCCCCCGCTCTTACGATCCGCTGTGGTCGACGACCATGGGAACCAAAGACCGAACGCAGAGCGTCGGTTCACGTCGTCCGGCTCCCGCCAGGTGAGATCACGTGCCTCCTCCCCTCATCGTGAAAGGAGCCGAAGAGAAACCGAAGGCACGGAGGACGAATCGGTGACGGCGTCGTCTCGTCGACCACGATCACCCCACCGCAGAAGAAGCAATCGACACCACTCGAGAGACTGATCGCGGCGGAGCGGGAGCTCCCGCCGGAGGAGCCGGGAACGACGGGTCAGCCCGACTCCCAGTGTGGCGAGGGCCGTGGAGCCGACCCTGCCGGCGCCTGTGCTCCCTCCACCACCGAACGAACCAGAGGCGGGTGGGTGTCGAACCCCCGGGGGGATCCACGGAGACCGGTGTCCCCTATCGCGGAGAATAACCGACGCGCGGGTCCCCTCTCGATTCAAGATCCCGACGCTGGGGAAATATGACGGGATAGGGGACCCGGGAAACCACGTGATGGACTACGAGGGGGACATGTCCTTCCAAGGAGCCGACGATGACCTGCTCTGCCGGGGCTTCTATTCGACTCTCAGGGGAGCGGCGAGGACCTGGTACCGCAGCCTACCCAGTCGCTCCATCGACAGCTTCGAGGAGCTCACCCAGCTGTTCTGCAAACAGTTCATGGCGGGGAGACAGGTAAAGCCTGATGCTGAACATCTGTTTAATATAGTGCAGGGCCCAGCCGAGCCGCTCCGACAGTTCATGCGCCGCTTCAACGCGGAAAGGCTGAACGTGAACAGCCCTCCCGACCTTGTTGTCCAAACGGCTCTTAAGAAAGGGCTGCGCCATAGAGGCCTTAAGAAATCTCTGCACAACGACCCCCCGAAGGACCTCCCAGGGATCATGGCGAGGGCCGAGCGCTTCATGTTGACCGAGGAGACCTTGGCCATTGAGGCAGGAAAGGCCACTCGAGGGACCAAACGCGGCGACAGCGGACGAGGCAGCCCCGAAGGGTACCAGACCGAGAAGAGGCTGAGAAACAGGCAGCGGGGAGAGGGTACGAGGGACGCCACCCCAGACGCCGTCCTCGCTCAAGTACAGAAGGAAGAGCGCGCCGATCGCCCCCCACCAAAGGCAAAAAGAGGTGGGAAGAGTGGGGAGAAGTACTGCAAGTACCACAACGACAATGGCCACGACACTGAAGACTGCTGGCACTTGAAGAAGGACATTGAGAAGCTGATGAGTCGGGGGCACGCCAGGAGCTTAGCCGATGAGCCGGCCCATGGGGAAGGGACCTCCATGCAGCCGGACAAGGGGAAGAAGATCAACACCGTCCAAGGACCCCTCCGCATCATAGAGTGAGCGGGCGAGCTCTCTCCCCCCAGTCGTAGCCTAGTCCGAGCGGATTATCTAGGTTTACATCCCTCGGTCTAGCTTTATTCCCTGTTTCCTTTCCTCCAAATGTACTAGTCCGACAGTACTCTTAAGAGTACAGTTGCATTCCCTTTTGTCTTTTCTTAATCTTCGACGGAGTCGACGTTTCACTAAGGGTGCAAAAGAATGAAGACCGCCGCCTCACTGGAGGGGGAGGGGGAGCTTTGCCCTCGCCGACCGACTCCTGCGCTCAGAAGTCTGGGGGCAACTCTCCCAGCCAGCGCAGACGCCGACCGGTCCTAAGCCGAGGAGCTTTGCCCTCGCCGACCGACTCCTGCGCTCATAAGTCTGGGGGCAATTCCCCCAGCCAGCGCGGACGCCGACCGGTCCTAAGCCGAGGAGCTTTGCCCTCACCGACCGACTCCTGCAATCATAGGTCTGGGGGCAATTCCCCCAGCCAGCGCGGACGCCGACCGGTCCTAAGCCGAGGAGCTTTGCCCTCGCCGACCGACTCCTGCGCTCATAAGTCTGGGGGCAATTCCCCCAGCCAGTGCGGACGCCGACCGGTCCTAAGTCGAGGAGCTTTGCCCTCGCCGACCGACTCCTGCGCTCATAAGTCTGGGGGCAATTCCCCCAGCCAGCGCGGACGCCGACCGGTCCTAAGCCGAGGAGCTTTGCCCTCGCCGACCGACTCCTGCGCTCATAAGTCTGGGGGCATTTCCCCCAGCAGGCCCGGACGCCGACCGGTCCTAAGCCGAGGAGCTTTGCCCTCGCCGACCAACTCCTGCGCTTATAAGTCTGGGGGCAGTTCCCCCGGCCAGCGCGGACGTCATCCAGTCCCAGGCCAAGAACAAGGCAGCAATGCAAAATACGCGAGAAGTCCGAGTAAGTCAATTTCGTTCATAACAGTTAACCAATGTACAAAAATGTGTCTTATTTACAGGGAATCGAAGCGAAGAAACCTCTCTACAAATAATCCACTCTCGACGAATGACAAAGTTCGTCACCTACAGAAACTAGGTCGACACCGACAGAGCACAATTTGTTTACAAAAGACCCAAAGTTGTCGGCCTAAGCGAACATCCATGCAACCATCAATTATTGGCTCTGGAGCCGGTAGCGAAGCCGAAGGAGATAGCAGGGGCAGGGATCCATTTCAAGTAGACTGGCCCAAAGCGAAGCGGATGCTAAAAAATTTGAGGATAAGGCCAGGAGGGACGGCTTAGGGAGCCCGGGCTCGAGAGGACACATCCTCGGGCGCTTCGCCCTGCTCGGAGTGAGGGGGATCGACAAGCGGGGAAGCCTGCCGAACGCGCTCCGCACAATCCCGGAAGGAAGACTGGACGACTTCGACAATCTGAGGGGCGATGAGGTCTTCATACGTACCGAAGGCCTCCCTGAGAACCTCGAAGATCTTCTTCCCCAGGGTCCCGACAACACCCCTCTCCACCTCCTCCGCAAGCCGGGCCACCTGACGCCGATCCGATAGTTCCCTCTGAAGTTCCTCCCTCTCCAGGCGGAACGACTCCGCCGCTTCCTCAGCCGACTGCCGAGCATCCTCCAACTTTCCCTGGAGGTCACCCACTCGTCCCTCCAGCTCGGCCACACGGAGCTTGAGATGCCGAGACTCCATCTGGGCCTCCGTCATAGCCACCTCCGCCGCCCCGGCCCGCTCGTGGGCCCTCATGGAGGACTCCTCCAGCTCCCTCAAACGGACAGCTTGGCACTGCAACTCCACGGCGAGCGCTGAACCCTGGAAGACGAGACATGGGCTAAGAAGAGAATAAGGGGAAGGAAAGGACAGCAAGATAGCGGAACCTGTTGAAGGATCCAGACCAAGGAATCCGACATCTTGTCGGCAGGGATCTTCTCGAGGAGACTGCGGTCCCGGGGAAGGACGGAGACCTCAGCAACCTGCTGGGCCAAGGCTCGGTCGACAAACACCGAACTCCCAGGGACGACATCGAGGGAAGCCAAATTGCTCGCCAACAGGGCTCCGATCCCCGGTGATATGGGCGAGGACACTGCGAGGGGGGTGGTTGTCAAGGCTACCGGAAGATCCCCGGTGGTCGCCGCAGGGAGCACAGAACCCGCCGGACTGGAGGGATCCGCGTCCTCCTTCCTCTTCTTTCCTCCGTGAGGCTCCGAGGGCGCCGGAGGGGAGCTCTTCCGCCTTGCACCATCTCCACCCTCGGGAACCAGAGGGGGCGCGCCAAGGGCAGGAGGGACTACACCGGACCCGTCGTTACCCCCCGCCTCTTGGGTTGGCGGGGCGGGTCTGGCCCTTGCGACCCCCCTGGAAAGAAGATCGCCAGAAGAAGAGGCGGGAGGCGCGGCCGCCACCTTACCCACAGAAGGCTCGGCTCGGCGCACCTCCTCCTCAACGGTCTGCCGAGGCGCCCTTCCAGAGGTACTACCCCGGCTCCGAGCGGCTCCACGACGGATCAGCTCATCAACATCACGTGTGAACTCGTGACCAGCCATTCCTGCAAGGGAAACCGAAATCAGGGTAAGCTACGGGGCAACCCAGGACCAAAAAAGCGACCTACCCGGAGACCACAAGACGGCCTTCAAAAGTAGGTCGTCCAACAAGGACCATATGGATTTCGCCTCCAAGGGGAGGGTTGACAGCAGCGCGGCGGCCGCCAGCTCCACCTCAGAGAGGGCTAGCGATGAGTCGGGCCGGACCGACCCACCCCAGCCTGTCAGAATTCGGGCATCCTCCCGGAAGACCACGAAGACATAATCCGAACTCCAATCCCCCGACCAGCAGGGTAGCCCGATCAGGCATTCCCTCCTCGAGCGGGCTCGGAGTTGCAACCATGACCCGGGGCCGACCGTCTGGATCCAATAAAAGTAAAAGAGAAGGGGGAGAGACGGCTCCAAACCACGGGTACAGCAGAGCATCACGAAGCCCGTCAGCACCGCGATCGAACAGGGGGTGAACTGGCAAAGGGGCACCATGAGATACTCCATGACCTGGATGAGGAAGGGATTGAGCGGGAAACGAAGGCCCAGGTGGAACATCTCGACGTAAACGCCGACCTCATTGCTCCTCGGGAGGCAGATCCGCTCGTCGATGAACGGAACTCGGACATCGTACGGGTAGCAAAGATACCTCTCCCGGATCTCCGTGGCCACTGAAGGGGGAGTCCCCGACGGCGTTCGAAGGATAACCGGGGGTACGTTAAGCCGCACGGCAGCCGACGCCACGTCATCGCCGACGTACTCCGGGAAGAGCTTCTCCTTCCCCCTATCTCGAGAGGAACGACTCCCAGAGGAAGGACCTGGTCCCACAAGCCGGGGCCCGCCCCCGCCTCGGCCCAGGAGGATCCCTCGCCCCTTGGCCGGAACCACCTATCCTAAGAGCAGCCATAATACGAAAGTAAGAAAGGAGTTACCTTTTTGTTAATTTGGAGAAGACAAGGAAACGATGACGATGGGAGACTCCAAGCTGCGGGGAACAAAAACAGAGGGAAGAGCAAAGAAGAAGTGGGGATCCACACAGCCGAGGATCTTATATACCAGACTCAGGGGCGAATTCGAATCGCCTGACAGAAACGCGTGGCAGGTCACGGAGAACCGACGGCGTTTCGAAATTGGCGCCAAAAGAAGTCCAATCGATCCGCCTCATCATTACCTTCATTTATAACCACGCCTCGACTGACGCGCCACTCGGAACCCCAGGAGTCTCATCGGTCGAACCGAACCGGCCAAGGCCGATCGGCCCCACCGATGGGGGCAATTGATACGTCTATTTTACGAAGGCCCAACAACATAGGCCCAAAAGCACAGCCCACCGAACGAAGCCCGAAAGATACGAGCCTGGGTGCCCGACCGCCGATCGGAAGCCCATCTGCGCGATCAGGCCCGCCCGGAAAAGCCCCATATAGGGCCCCCAAATGTCGATCCGACCCGGCCCCGATGAGGCACGAGTCACTCACCCGCTCCAGCGATAACCGTTCCCCCGATCCCGTGGTCACTTAATGGCTGTGATGGGGAGGTGCTGGGATGGCGCAGGGAGCGGCGACGGGGGGGGGGGGGGGGGGGGGGGGGGGGGCGGATTGAGGGGGCACGATCGAGGGCAGACGAGCGACGTGGGTTGGGGGCAATCACGGCGGGAGGTCTATAAGAGGGCTAGGAGGAAGACAGAACAAAGGACCGCATCTCAGGTATTCAAAACAAAAGGTACTCCATCAACGACCTGGTTCCCCCATTTCATCTCCTTCCTCCCCCGCTCGCGCCGTGAGACGCCGTTCCGATCTCCTCTCGAGTCGAACCGTCTCCGCCGGGCCTCCTCTTTCAGATCACTGTCTGACTTAGGCATAGGAGGGGATTTGGCCGGAACCAAGGTCCGGCCCCCTGACGAGCATTCTCGTCTGCGCAGGAGGACGTCAGACCCACGGGCCGAGGCTTCCTCTCCGCCCCTCGTCGACCGTGCAACCAGCTGGACGATCGAGGCTACCCCTCGTCGTCCGACCGCCGAGGCCGAGCACGCCCGACCAAGGCCGAGCGTCTCAACCCGGGCCGAGGCTTCCCCTCGCCATACCAACGACCGAGGACACCGATTCGGCCCAGCCGACGCGCTTCACGTCGTCTGCAGTTCCGACTCACACCTCGTCTGCTCCACTCGACACACCCGAGGGACCCAAGCGGGCCCCTTGACCACGTTGACCGGGTTGCACACGTTCAACGCTTTTGTAGTGAGAAAACACTCTGAAACAGAGGCTTTTTGAATTTTTTAATATTCATACGTACATACAACATTTCGTATTTGATATTCATATAAATGCTAAACATTGAACTAATTGTACCATCCGTTACTTTTGTTGAAAGGACAGATTAATTGACTAAAATGGAAATTATTAAAGTTATTCCTCTGCTTTTGCCTTTTCATTTGAGCCATGTGAGATATGTGGCGTATTTTTTTATTGATTTAGCCGTGATATTGCTCTATCATTCAATTAGGAGCACGTAACCCAAAGCTTCATAAAGTGTTGCAAGCAACCCAAAGATTTATCTCAACCTTCCATTTCCCAAGATCAGATCTCAGCCACTTTTTACTTGTCATAGTCAGCCCTAGAATTCAAAAAAAATTGTCAAATGTATAATAGATAAACGGGTTGGTCAGGTATATTTGCATAAATTTATATTAGGCATATTAGTCACGTAATCAACTCATTACGAGCCTTAATGTGCCATTGTTTGGGTCTTCGTGGGCTGAATTGGCTGTACCAGCAACATTGATATTGGTAATAATTTGCTCGGGCACGCAAATGGATTTTGCAGGCTAAATCAAAATTAATTTTAAGCCACCCCATTGAATGTTCATTCTTTTTTAATTACTTTTTTCTCTCTCTTCATAAATGGGCACTTGGCGTGTAAGAAATTTGACTAACATAAAACACGCATTGTAGTAGAAGGAAAAGAGTTCCACCATCATGTGAAAAAATATATCAAAATCAAAATAAAATCCTCAAGCTTACAACCTTAGGACCACATTCTCAACTATAAATTACAGCCAAATAAATGCCATAATGTCACAAATATCAAAATCAACCTAAAATACTTACGCCTACAGCCAAATACTAAAGTTCACATAATCAATGAACGGGACCCTCCACTTGAAAAGTTCTAAATAGAGAAAGAGAGAGGTTCAGAGACATCGTCACCGTCGGTGCTCATATTCAAGCTGGCAAGTCAATTTCATTGTCTCTTCGACTCTTCCCTCGGGGTAGCAACGAGGCACTGGGCCTTAATTGTTTGCATTATGGTAACATGGCACACGATTTGGCCTTTTGGAGCAGCCACCGGATGGGGCAAGGCCTATATTTACTAAAATAATATGTATGAAAAATAGATGCAAAACAAAAGAGAAAACACGCTTCTGACACCAAGTTTTATTCTGTTTCCACCCAATTCTTGGTGTACGTCGAGATTGAGAGATCATTAATACTTCTATAATCTTGGATTACAATATACTTCATTTGGTCGAAGAGAAAAACCAAGCCCAATATGAATTTGAAGAATAAAACCTAAGAAAAAACTAAGTTTGGCTATCAAACAATCCTCAAATCTTTCTATTTGTACCCTTTATAGATGGTACATGATCTGCATCCGGGAATCAATTGTCGTATTTTGGAAAACACTAGCCGAAACACCCTTAAATAGTCTTCAAAATAGAATCTGAAACCTGCAACACTGTAAATATATCTAGGTCGAAATCAGATTCTGATTGGCTTGCACCGTCGCACCAAGACCACTTCAACCGGTATCTTCTAATCATCACGGGATGAAGTGAGGTTCTACAACGTGGCTGAATCCCAACCGCTATGAGCATACACGTGATCTCCTGCACGTTAGTCACGTGGCCCACACAACGCGCGTGCCATGTGTCATGTAGTGGTTCGTGGGCCACACTGTGGGGTTACGTGGGCCTTCGAATTTCGCTTAAAAATCCTTAGAATGGGCCGTACTGTTCATCGTTATGTGTTAACATTGTTTATTTATGTGGGCTTCAGAAAATCTGTGTATTGGGCACCAAAAGATCTCCAAAAATTCTGCAAAATCCTAGATTAATTTTGGATAATTTTGGATTATATTTTTCAACACTTCACTTTGATGCAAATACACCTCAAAGCTTGAGCCAAACCAAATATCCAAATATTTCAATTTTAAAAGAAACCACCTCACCGTGAGGCCATGGTACTTGGCAGTAAGCTTCGCACTAAGTATCACCAACTAACCGAGTAGCCAACAAATCCTCTTACTAAGACAAATTCACTACATCTCATGAATCATGTAGATACCATTTTGGACTCGAGCTCGCTAGCCGGAGTGGGACCCAGTTGAACTCAACGGATGAGACCCACTGTGGTCTCCTTGAAGGGTTTTCTAGGACCCTTAGGGCACAAAAACTCTATTCCCATCCTAAGTCGGACGGAACATAGACATAAAACTTGCAGCAGAAGATTAAACAAGTTAATCTAATTAACATGCAGTTAAACAATTTAACTTAGCCATAAGGTACATGACCCTTAGCAAAGATCTATGCCGACTCGGGATGGATCTGACCATCCCAAAAAGGATCTAATCTACTGCGATTAAATTAAACTAATGCTTAAAACACATACCCGGAATCTCAACCCTGGGGCAGGCGAGATGTTCCGCACCGTCTTCTGAGCCGCTCCCCATCTCTCGACGAGCTGCTCCTTGAACCGCTCCTTGAACCGCTCTGCATCCCAAGGCGAGCAATCCCCGTGTCGCCGAGCCAACCACGCGCCGAAGAAAGTTTCACGCGAGTGAAAGCCTTCGCCAAGATTTCGGATCCGAATCCAAACTCCTTCGTGGCTTTGTCAGAGCCCTCAGGAGTAAGGTAGAAATATAGGGAGATAGAGAATATTAATTTAAGCCTAGATCCGAGCGTGCTCCAACATTTAAGAGAGCCGCTCAAATCTAGAGCTTGGGACGAGTTTGGAAGAAGGGGGGAGGCCCCTATTTATATAGGCAGCGGACTCTCCCCTTTTCCGCACAACCGATGTGGGACTATTAAATTAGAGTTAATTTAAATCAAGTTAGTTTGCCCTTCACAAAGTGCAAACTTCCGTGAATTTTAACTCCCTCATCGTTGAGCTTCATGATTGATACAACCTATCAATTCGAAGGGTGTTCAACGGTGAACGCATAGGAAAAAACGGAGAGTCAATCGGAGTCCGTTTGACCCTCCAATTGATCGACCAAAATTAGCCTAAGGCTTGTTTTTTGCAAAAACTGAGCCGTTAAAAACTGCCCAACCCAGTGTTCAGAAAATCTACTTTGCGGGGCCTACTAGGCCAGCTGGGCGAGCCCAGACCAGGCCAGAACCTGGTCTGGGCGCGCCCAGCCTGGCGCGCCTGGCCCAGGCTTGGCCAAGTGCCCAGGGCGCCAGGGCCCTGTCAGGGCCGGGCGCCCAGGCCCATGCGGACTTGGCACCCTACCTTTACTGGGCCTGGCCAGGCTTCCAGGCCAGACCTAGTCTGGCCTGGGTCAGCCTGGTCTGGCCTGGTCTGATCCATTGAACTCTTTTGGGCATAACTTGGGCATTTGGCGTCCGATTTGGACGCCGTTCGAACCTGGGCGTAGACCGGGACATTCCCGTCTTACCCGTGAACTTTTCCTTGCGTTTATATAATTAAATATGGTCTTAAACTATTTAAAACACATTTAATTTCTTTTGCATCATATGCAAATTAGCCTCTATCTAAGCTTAAATTATCATTTGCATCAAATACAAATGATCTGAGGGCATATCCCTCTACATCTCCCACTTGCAATTAGGATCATTTATCCCGAATGCAGGAGATTATTGCAAACATCTTTTGCAATATTTTATCCCTTGCATCAAATGCATATTCTTCCTAATGTTTCTACCTATTACTAGACGAAGGTCGCACTCTGTGTGAGACCCTACAGCCTGACCCTTACAACAGGTTGGGCTCGAAGCCCTATACGGCAGTGACCACGAGCAGTGGTTGCCGTCCCTGCTTCAGAATCATCATTATGTGGTTGACTCATCGTCATGAGTATTGTTGAGACCACCCTGACTGTTTCCGTAATGAATTCTGCAGTTTTAGTCTCTTCGTCTAAACTATGTCATGTAGATCAAGTCTAGGGTACGGTCAAATTGTCAACCCAAATAACTTGACTCCGGTTAGTTTCTATCAATCTTTAGTCAACTAATGTTGGACTTCTTCCAACATACTCTGCGCAGAGATTTTACTAAAGACCGAACAACTCTACGACACTAACTCCCATTGACTGGGAGAGACGAATCCTCTCTTGGTCATTACTCTCCTCGTACGCTTCAAGTGACACCCAATCAAAGACCTTTCGACAGGCCTAGCCTCGAAGCTAGGTCAGTGATCTAAGTGACACTGTTCATGCACAGGTTCGTAAATTGACCTCAAGTCAAAAGACCAAATTGCCTATCATCACTTAGAGTTATCATTGACAGATTGGTCAATATAACCATATGATAACTCTTGTGGATCGTTCAGTGAACTCATTCTCTAATGAGCACCTGTGTCTCGTCTCCGACTTCGCCAAGTCGAACGATCATGAGATCATCGCCACCGCTAAACGGTGAAGACTTAAGACACAATGGTCTATCCGATGTTTCGATATCCTTGTCTCGAAACATCTACGACCACGAACCCTTTTAGACTTATGCTACAGACGGTCAATCATTTCTCTATGATCGAGATACTCATTTTGATATCTGTTTGACCTTGCATAAATTCTCAAGACTTTACCTAAGTTGATATCTAATGTTAACTATATTATAATATAACTTAGATAAATTATTACCAAACAGCTTACTGTTATTCGAACAAGATGTTTGTGCTAATCACACAGAGATGGATGGCCTCGAGAGTATCATCTCTAAACATCTCCCACCTGCACTCAGGCCTATTTATCCTGGTATCTAATACCGTTTTTACACATAAGTTTTCCCGACTTCATGTGGTAGAGCCTTCGTGAGTGGATCTGCTAAAACTGTCTACACTATAGACTTAAGGGGTTTCTATGTTCATGTTAGACTAACCATTTGAATCTCATTCAAATAATTCACTTAGTCTTTCAGAATCCATAATATTTTATTTCCTTGGATCATATCCTGTTCATCGTACCTTACGATAATAATTTTAAATTAGTTATTGGTCATTTCAAATGGCTCAAATCTATTTCTGATAAAGTATCAAACTCTTTGATCACTTCGTCAAAATATATGTTCCATCCCATTGATGCCTCGCATGTAATTTATACGTCCCACTGACCTTGAAAACTTTCTGGCTAATTCATATAAGTTGGTTCGTCAAAATCATATTTAGAAAAAAAAACGAACTTTTAAGTGAATGCTCCAATTTTCATGGTCTACATGAGCATTTACATCGAGTTTGTTCCGAGTAGATTCGTACACATCTGCTGGCGAGACGGTTTCAACATAATTCGTTTATAGGAATTAGGATGAAAACCGTTTTCGACCAACATGATTGTACTTCACTATTTTCTGTCTGCACCAATCTTTCAACTTAAAGATTTACTTGCAGAAAGTGAGGAAACATTTTCCTTGGGCATGTAAACTAAATTCCAAAATTTATTTACGCACATGGACCTATTCTGATTGCATCAAGTTATAAATCGGAGTTACTACTTCGAATTTCATCCCGAAAGTTGACTAAGTCATCATTAATTATGATGTCTAACTCGACTCTTCGTCCCACGAAATTCGAGTAATTATACAACTTCCTAATGATCGATTTAATGAATATCTTATTGATAATGTCCTCATAGAACATTATCAAAACCTAGGCATTACTATCTGGGACTTAACCCAGAGGGATGACTTAACTCAGAGTTACTTGCAATGGATCACACCAAGTCTAACTAAGTGTGATTCATACCTTTTAACACACCGATGTGTTAACAGACTTGACCTGAGAGAAAATCACATTTTCTTTTAATTACGCAAGATTTTATGTAGCTAAGTATTTGACCATTCAATCTAATCGAATCAGTTTAAATACTTTAGTCATTTCGCTCTTTATTTTATCAGACTTGTGTTTCATCAAGAACACGTGTCTTAATAAAATATACGAATAACTTATTTTGGTTAATCTATACTCGGGTACATCAGTATGTATGAGACTGAGTTTGACAACTCATTCTACCACTGTCTTACAGATGAGTTTCGGCCATTATATCTAAGAGGGTAAGATTCACAAGTGTCCGTAGACTTCATAATACGAGAGGTCAAACCCCTCTTTATGTGACTTGTGAAGCTTAGTCTCTCGATACGGCCTAGTCTATTTTGCCATATAAGTTTGCTACTATCTTTTGTATTTATATATTAACATTTAATATATATATTATCATTATTGTTTCAGAGTGTTTTCTCACTACAGATGCGTTGACCGTGGACTGCCCGGTCAACGTGATCAAGGGGCCGATTTGGGTCCCTTGGGTGTGTCGAGCACGTGTAGACGCGAATCGAAGATGCAGACGACGTGGAACACGTTAGCTGGGCCGGGTCTGGATCCTCGGCCTCAAGGGGGCTGAGGGGAAGCCTCGGCCCGGTGTGAGATGCTCGGCCTCGGACGGTCGGACGACGAGGGGAAGCCTCGGCGCCTTGTCTTGATGCACGGCCGATGCGGAGCGGAGGGGGAGCCTCGGCTCGGATGGATGCGCTCGGCCTCGGTCAGTCGGATGACAAGGGGTAGCCTCGGTCGTCTCGCTTGATGCGCGGCCGGCATGGAGCGGAGGGGAAGCCTCGGCTCGTGGATCTGACGTCCTCCTGAACAGACGAGAACACTCGTCAGGGAGGCCGGACCTTGGTTCTGGCCAAATCCCCTCCGATGCCTAAGTCAGATGACGATCTGAAAGAGGAGGCTCGGCGGGGACGGTTCGACTTGAGAGGAGATCGGAACGACGTCCTCCGGCGCGAGCGGGGGGAAGGAGATGAAGTGGGGGAACTAGGTCGTTGATGGAGTACCTTAGGTTTTGTTACCTGAGATGTGGTCCCTTGTCCAGTCGTCCTTCTAGCCTTTTTATAGGCCTCTCGTCGTTATTGCCCACGACTCATGTCCCTCGTCCGCCCCCAATCGTGCCCCCTCAATCCGCCTCCCCATCGCCGCTCCCTGCGCCATCCCAGCACCTCCCCATAACGGCCATTAAGTGGTAGCGGGCCTGGGGGAACGGTTATCGCTGGAGTGGGCGAGTGACTTGCGCGTTTTCGGGGTCGGGTCGGATCGACGTTCGGGGGTCCTCTAGGGGGCCTTGTCGGGCGG
>JAULAV010004821.1:0-51009 GCA_030789695.1 Scilla litardierei | reverse complement strand
CTGCATGTTTTCATATCGTTTTGATCGTCCATATTACGTTTTCCACGATTATTCGACGATATCGCGTTGCTTTTCACTATTTCTTGTTTTTTGTCGTATTTCAGGAGATATGGAGCGATTTGGAACGAAAATGAGATCAAAGGATTTTCACGCACTTCGGAGTGTCGCCCACGGCTTATTTGAGGAGTTATCAGCGCTTGAGGATGAGCGGAGGAGGAAGGAATTCGATAGAGGCGACGAGGAGGCGAGGAGGAGAAGAAAAGAAGACAGATACAGCCCACTCGGCTGAGCAGACTTCTCATTCGGCCGAGTCAGAAGCTGTACTCGACCGAGTGAAACGGATACGCCCAACAAAATTGCAAAGTTTCCTCGGTCGAGCAAGGAAGTCTACTCGGCCGAGTGAGAAAGCTCACTCGCCTGAGTAGAACATGGATTAGCAACTGAGAAGCTGCCAAGTTACTGGAAATTTTGAGGAAGCCCACTCGGCCGAGAACGATTGCTTACTCGGCCGAGTAAAGAAGCCTACTCGTCCGAGTCAGTCAGAGAGACAGACCCCCGAAACCCCAGATTCTCTGTTTTATTATTGGGTCTGTCACTCGGCCGAGTGACATTGTCACTCGGCCGAGTGACGCATTCCGACTGCTGCGAGGATTGCGAATTCTGGGCTGCGCAGGGGCAGTTTTGTCACGATTTTTTGGACGATTTTCTCTTGTATTTAAACCTAGTTTTATCCCTAGTTTTAGGAGAGACTTCTATTATTTTTTGACGGCTATTCTTTTGTAAAATCTCAGCTGGAGATCATAGGCGATAAATTTGGTTTGTACTTTCTTGCTAAAACTCTTATTTTTATGAATTGTCTCTTCTTTACAATGAATTGTGCTATGATCTATTGCTTTATTTCTGAGATTTTCATGATGATTTGTGAGTAGTTTATTCGTTCTAGGGCATGGGGATGCACCCTATGGACCCGATCTTTTGAATTATGATGAATGAATAGAATTATTGCTAGAATTGAAGAAAGGTTAGGGTTTGATTGATTTATTGCGAGTAGCTAGGAATTTCCATCGGTTGGGATTTGCAAGAGATTGGATCCCAATTGATGGAAAGGCCTAGATATTCGACTTAGGTTTATAATTGAAATTCTCTAGATTTGGTTTGCAAGAGATTGGGCCAAAGCTAGGATTTTTATTATAAATCTATACCAATATTCGTTTGCAAGAGATTGGATGAATACGAACTATCATAACCTAGATTGGAACTTGAGTTTGCACGAGAGTGGGCTCGAGTTGAGATTGGATGATGATGTTGATCTTCATGCTAGTGGCTTAGGTTAGGGTTTGCACGAGAGTGGGCCCTAATCTAGGTTGCTATAGACCGGCAATAGCGGGAGAGCGTGAGCTTGGTTCTACATTAAGTTGCGACTAGTTCACCTACATTCAAGTTTTGCAACATTGAAATTCATGATTCACAAGGATGAGAGACGGTTCGTAATGGGGATTTCCTATCCCTAGACGCTTTTATTATATTGATATCTATTTGCTATTTGAACGATTGTGACATTACCATCCAAACTATTCTTATTCCATCGATAGCTAGGTGATCAAAGTAGGATACTGTCAATTGTCCTCCCTGTGTTCGATACCCGCTCGCCACTACGCCGTGCGCTTACGGTAAAACTACAGTCATTTTCCGGGTGTATATCCGGGCGCGATCAAATTTTTGGCGCCGTTGCCGGGGAGGCGACGGTATTTTATTTTCTTTACTTAGTTATTTATTTTTCTTTTTATTACTTTTATCTTTTTATTTCACTATTGTGCTAACGATTCCATCGAGACTCTCTTTTTCTGTGCATGTACACGAGATCAAAGGCGCATCAAGAAGACATATTATTTGATCCTGAGATCGCGCGTACGGCAAGGAGACTTTGGGCCGAGAGGAGACTTGTTATAGAGGAAGATCATATGAACCGACCGGAGACACCAGAGGAGTTAGTGGCACACATGGCTAGGCTTGTTTCTATCAGAGATAGGCTACGGCCTAAGACTACTTCTACTTCCTCGTCTATTGTGATGCCGGAGTTGGCGGTGGACAAGAACTTCAAGCTTAAAACGGGACTCATGGGTTTGATGCAACAAGACCCATTTCATGGAAACTCCCAAGAGAATCCACACTACCACCTATATTTGTTCTTGTCCAAATGTGCCACCTTTCAGATGCCCGGTGTACCGGTCGATGCTATCCGACTGCGCCTCTTCCCATTTACCCCACGAGACAAAGCATTGTATTGATTGAGGACGCAAGCGGAAGGGATCTTTACCACATGGGATGAGTTGGCGTGCACATTTGTTAATAAATTCTACCCACCATCCAAGACAGTCAAGATAAGGAGTGCGCTTATGTCCTTCAAGCAAGGACCACAGGAAACTCTATTTGAGGTATGGGAGCGTTTCAAAGATCTCCAACACCAATGCCCCCATCATAGTATTGATGCTTGGGAGCTTGTGCATAGCTTTTACAATGGATTGCAACCAGGCACCAAGCAAATCATTAATGCAACCGCTAATGGAGCCATATTATCTAAGACGTCGGATGATGCTACGGCCCTACTTGAGGAGATGGCCTCTAATAACCAATAATGGGGCGACGAGAGAGGACATTCTTCATCCTCCTTGAAGCCGAAAAGTATTTATGAGGCAAAGGCCGTAGCGGAGCTCTCTACAAAGATTGACTCTCTCCACAAGGTCGTGGAGAGATTGGAGAAGTTGATAAGTGATCCGCATGGAACCCCCACCATATCTACACCAGGAGGAAGTATGGGCGATTGGCAAGACCAAGCCCATGTCATGTATGTTGGAGGAGAGCAAGGAGAGGGAGCTATAGAGCAAGTCCAATATGTTACGGGAAACACCGGTTATTGGGCAAACTCGGCCATGAGAAATCACCCGGGATTTTCATATGCTAATAATGATGGAGCCTTAAATCCACCACCGTAACAACCTCAATCTCGGCCTCCACAACAACCGCAATATCAACCGAGAGGGCCTCAACAACAAAACTTTCAACCAAGGCAACAAGCGGGACCATATAGACCTTCGGGGTATAATCAAGGGTGGAGAGCACCTAATCCACCACAAGCACCACCAAGGTCTGACCATGAAGCGAGGGTTGAAGAATTCATGGCGGAGCAAAAGAAGGCAAATGCTAGATTGACCGCTCAAGAAGACTCTCTCAACACCGTCTTGGCACAACTATCGGAGCAACTAGCATTGCTCAACAAAAATACTCATCAATTGCAAGCTTAACCGGAGCCAAACCCACGGAGCAATAACGGCCACATCAATGCGGTGGTGGCGGTAACTACTATGGGCGGGAAGGACACTACTCCCGCCATGATTCAAACCAAGAAGCCGGGGGAAGAAATTTTGGATGACAAGGAGCCGGTTAATGAGAAGGAGTGCCCGAAAGAGCCAAAATACGGTGAAAATTCCGAAATTATACAGCCACGTAAGGAGCGCAACTATATGCCACCGGTACCTTTCCCACAAAGGTTGGCAAGAGCAAAGATTGAGAAGCGGCTCGCCAAATTTCTTGAGTACTTGCGGGGCGTGAGCTTAAATATCCCTTTCTTCGATGCTATTGTAGAGATCCCGTCTTACGCCAAATTCCTAAAAGACTTGATTCGGGAAAGAAGCGAAAGGAGAAGATAATGCTCACCGAGCAAGGTACATGGTTCACACGGAAGGAGAAGGAGCCTACAAAATTTAGAGATCTCGGAAGCTTCCGCATCCCTTGCACGCTTGGAGGAGTCCTGCTACAGAAGGCTTTAGTAGATTTGGGAGCAAGCGTGAGCCTAATGCTCCTAACTATGTTTAAGAAATTGAATACGAGGACCGACTTAAAGCCGACGGATATGAGAATACAACTCGCGGACGGTCGGGTCACTAGGCCGGTGGGAATTGCGGAGAACATACCGATCCAAGTGCCTGGAGGAATTTGCTTGCCGTGTGTATTCGTGGTTATGGATATCAAGGAGGAGGGCGATACGTCACTAATTCTTGGACGCCCCTTCTTAGCCACCGACGGCGTGATAGTTGACGTGCGAGAGGGTACCTTGTCTTTGAATGTCGGAAACATAGAGGTGGAACTTCACATTCCTAAGGCAATGAAGCACATGCCTTGGATGGAGGACATCGATTACGTGGACCTCCTTGATGAGGTCATTGATGATGCCATGCCGCATGCCATTGGCGCCTTGCACGATGATGGCTTCGAAGAAGGCCAATCTTCTAGAGATGGAGAAATGTTGGTAGACCCATCGGATCATTCTGTGGTTGACGACAAAGACGACGTTGATGTCGCAAGAATTAAGGAGCTATGCACGCTCTCTACGGCAAAGAATTTGAAGAAAGCTCCACCGGATAAGAAATTGGTGCCACCGGCAAAGAAAAAAACGGTAACAGCTCAAGCTTGGGGGACTCGTCCCCCACTACTACCCATGATGAGGGGGAGCCGAGGAATGCCTACGAACATCAACAATTAAATCAAAGCGGCCTTTCTGGCAAATTTGATGCGCGCATCTCTCATACGCTGAACATCGAGCATTAAACGAATATCTTAAGGGGTCGAGCTCAAGACCTTAAACGGGCGCTTGTCTGGAGGCAACCTGACGGTTTTAGCTTATTTTTAGTTGAATTTTTCATTTTCATTTTTGTTTTAGATCTTTCTTAGTGTTTAGAGTCTAGAGTCGATAAAAATCCTTACAACGTGCTCTATTTTTCATGACAGGAGATGAAGAACGAGTAACCATTTGAATGGAGAATGACCACGGCAAAGGAGAGCGCTCCAGGAACGTGCTCAGGCCTCAGGAGGAGGAAGGAACTGACGGGGAGACGAAAAACAGAAAGTGGAGCAAAAACAAAGAGTTGGAGCTGAAAACAGCAGGCCACTCGGCCGAGTGACTTAGTCGTTCGGCCGAGCAAAGACCCTACTCGGCCGAGTAGGGTACTGATCAATGAAGATCCTAAAAACTACTCTCTGTAATTTATATGCCACTCGGTCGAGTAGGGTACTGATCAGGGAAGATCCTAAAAACTACTCTCTGTAATTTATATGTCACTCGACCGAGTGACTTAGTCACTCGCCCGAGTGATTCAGACACTTTCTAGCACTTAAATGCTCTAAGTAGCTTTGCTACTTGGCCGAATGACATTTGTCTACTCGCCAGAGTAGGAAGATGTACTCGCCCGAGTCGTAACTCTTGCGGGAAATTTCAAAATTTTTAAAAAAATTGTGCCCCTCGGTCGAGTGAACGAGTCACTCGGCCGAGTGACCCATTACTTTATATACCCAGCAACCGCGGGCTCGAATCCCAAACGCCTAAAATTCCCCCAAATTCACCCGAACCCCTTCGTCTTCCCCGCGCATCGCCCGAACCAGGACCTCCCCTCGCCTGAGCTGCATCTGCACCGGTTGCCGACCGCCTCTGTTGGTCGCCGACTACCCACCGCCGACGTCCGTCGCCGGCGCCGCCGCCCCACAGCCGTACACCCCCAATTTCGCCCAAATTCCATTTTTTCTCCATTTCTCCAATCCGTAAGCCCATTAAGCCCCAAAAAGCTAATTGATCTTTATATATATCTATTATACCTGATCTTACCTCCTACATATTGATATTCATTGCTGATTTGTCTATTTGCGTTTCAGGCTTGCTTGAGGGAGATTCAGGACTGGTTTAGCGCTTCCCGGAGGAGGCGATTCTTCGCACATTTCGACTGCTTGCTCTCGCATCATGCTCAGATATACTCGTTCCATATTTTTAGCACTTTGCGTATTGGGTAGGCACGACACTAGGCTCACATGCCGCCACGAACCAGAGCACGTTTGCGGGCGCTCGCCTCGAAGCGGAAGAGGACCAGCGAGCCTGGCTCGTCTTCTGCTAGAGCAGACTCCCCACCACCTAGCCCGCCACCACCCACACTTCCGCCTCCTACTGCACCTATCACACCACCACCGGCATAGCCCGCCCTCGCGTTCGACGCGATGGGGATTACGTTCAGAGATGACGCACATCGCGCTAGATTTGAGCGTATCTCCCATCGCTCGATCGTACCCACTAGGTTCATACACATAGCTGACTTTGAGCACCTAGGGGTATTCGAGGGGCTGCTCCAGTTGTATGACAACGTGGGGTGGCGTGATTTTCTATCGATGTCGGCGGACACTTATATCCGCCCGACACTAGAGGTCCTTAGTTCTATTCGCAGGACCCCTGGGGGATGCTCCTTTCGCTTGATGGATCGAGAGTGCGAGATCACTCTCGATATGCTCCGAGCTTTCTTCCAGTGGCCCCCTGTCCCGGACCCAGACCGAGCCTACAGCCCCACGCACATCCCACCGCCGTCATTCGACACTCACGCATTTTGGACACGTATCACAGGATCTCCTCTCGGCTTTGACCCAAGCCGGGCCAAGGCCTCCGCTATCCTCCACCCATGCCTCCGCATTTCACAACGCCTTATGTCGACCACTTTCTTAGCGAGGTATGAGCCGGGGACGATGTCGACGCCGGAGCTCTACATGCTCTACGCGATGACTCGATCACGGGCCTTCGAGAGGGGTGGAGACGTTTTAGTCCCCGCTATTGAGATTGATATAGCTAGCTGGTACTTAGACCGCATCATTATTTCTGTCGCACTAGGATGCCTATCTGTTGCGACGGTCTGATTACCCTCCTAGCTCCCTTGTGCAGAGTGGACCTCCCTGCTGGTTTGCTTAGACCCCCGGTTCCCACTTCTCTTTCCATAGATATTATGGCCCGGATGAGGATGATGTGTCCTCATGGTCAGCACCACTGGGTGTGGCTGCACGGTCCTTTTGGTGCTGATTACATGGTTCTTCCGAGCCCTGCTCGGACACATATTGGACCCGCAGGCGGGGAGTGGATTCCAGTGATGGATCTCCTCATCCTGGCTGTGTACGTGCTTGAGCCTGAGGGTGCTCAGCAGGAGCCCCTCCTTCCACCTCTGGACCCTGTGATACCTCAGCCTGCACCTGCTTCGTCTGCACCTCCCGACACCTCTGTCCACACTTCTGTCAGTGTTGGGAGTACACTTGCTGAGTCCACCACCACCACCACCTCTGTACCGATGTCCATTGACCCCATTTCTACTGTAAGCCCTGAGCATCCCACAACCATCATTGAGAGCGACGAGCCCTCTTTTGCCTCCGCAGTGGAGACCCTTTCCTCTTTCCTATTCTTGACCCCTGGGGAGTCATTTTCTTCACACTTCACGGCCTCCCTAATTGTCGAAACTTCTATCTCCACTGCAGCTGTCTTCACCGAGAGTGTCGTGACGTCTGTCCCCATTTCTGTGTCACCGACCTCTCTGTCCTACTCGCCCTCTGCCACCGTCTCAGCCTCTGCTGCTGCTCCTTCTTCTTCGACCATTCCTGCATCTCAGCCTCCCATAGAGGCTGAGCGTCTTTTTGTAAGCACAACACCTCAGCCCCACCAGGTAGTTGCACCTGTCGTTTATGGTAGTCGTGTGAGACAGCCCCGTTCCTCACCTGTCCGACCCTCTGCTCCACCTCCCCTCGACACCCTAGTTCAGCACGTCCGTGCTCTAGAGGGGGCAGTAAGTGGGCTCAGAGGGGATTTTCGCGCTCTCTCCGCTACCGTCGCTGCTGTACAGAGACACGTCGCTTTACTTCCTGGTATTCAGGCTAGCCTGAACCAGCTTCTTGCGCATCTGTCGCATCCACCACCACTACCACCACCTCCCCTACAGGACGGTGCTGGTGCTCCACCACCCACCTAGGCACACACTGGATGCCTCTCATTCTTTTGCTGCTGCTATCCTGGATATTTTCTGCCTGCTGATTTTGCACTCCCTCCTCTACACACGTTTTGGTCACTTTTTGCTCATATATGTCTATATCATATTGGGCGAGAGGAGGTATTTTTGGGGACACTCATATTGCGCCATTTTGATCTCTGCATGCACCACTTGGATCTCTGCATACATCATTTGCATTCACATCTCATTTTCTTTTATTTTCATCATGCATGCATCCTTATCCACCCCACCCATATCATATTTCTCGGTGTGCCACACTTTGCACATTGAGGACACTGTGCAGTTTAGCTTGGGGGAGTGAGTTTCTCACGCACTTTTCACTTTTCTTCACTTTTGCTTTTATTTTTCCTACTTTTCTTTATTTCAGACTTATTTTCACCCACCTTTTTTTTCATTTTTTCCTCATGCATCACGTTTTCTTACTTTTTTGTATGCTGCATATGTACAGTAGTTCTTATTTTCCTTTTATCCTTATTTCCTTTATCTTTTTTGCTAGAGATGAATTTTCTGTGATGATGATGACGTGGTGCTAGCTTATCTCTATATGCATATTATCTTGTCATGCCATCATTTTTATTTCAGATATCATATGCCATGCTTGCTATGCATTCGAGATAGTAACCCACACTTTTGTTATATGAATATGAATGAAATTCTTCTATTAGCTGAGTCTGATGATTTATATTGTATACTCTTCATAGAAAACATACCAAGCTTCATGCATTGATTGCCTAAATTTGGAGTATTGCTTTGTTGTCTGATATCACGTCTTATTGCATGAAAATTGTACGTTTCACTTTCAGGTTGATTGAATGTATGCTATGTTGATATAACTAGATTAGTTTACTTTCTGATATCAAACTGAGTAGATTACATTACTCTGCTGAAAGTTTTCGTACACATTCTATAGAGTGAACCGAGTGTTACATATTTTTCTTTCTCCACATATCTTGAGCATTATTTCTATATCTAAAATCATTGGTGAATCTCCCTTTAGCGAATCCTATATTGGCATATTCCCCCGCTACAAAAGTCCATGCTCCAACACCCCAAAATCAAAAAGAAAAAAATTACATGTATATCTCTCTATCTTTTGATTTGGGATCACAGCTGTATATATCGATATGAAAAAAAGAGAGAGAAAAAAAGAAAGAAGAGAAAAGAGAAAAGAAGTACATATATGATCCCATTTCAATTTTCTTTCTTTCTTCCCTCTTTTATTTTCATTTCTTGGAGCTTCAAAAAAGGGGAAGGCCTTATTGATTTATTCAATGCCACCACGCTTATAAATAAGCTTGGGGGAGGGGATCCAATGATGTGTGAGAGAGTGGCTACTTGTCTGTGCATGACAACCTAAGCTAGGTAATTTTCTATACTCAGGGAGATTGCTAAAAGTTTTACGAAGTCCAGGAATTGAAACTTAGCATGCATTTCATGAAAACCACTCCTTTCTGTTCTTATTGCTTCATATTGTGTGATACCTCTTATACTCCAAATAGAAAGCGATCAATTGAAAAGTGTGTGGTCTATGATTATGTATACTACTTTAGATGCTTCAGACGATGCTAATTTTAGAATGATTCCATATTTCGTATTGTTTTGATATTCTTGGGTTTCTATATTGAATGCATCCTCATATGATCATGATATCGAGATAAAAATCTTTGGCATGTTTGTATTCGCCGTATGCTATTTGAGTAAGCAAGTCCACGTCCTGAGAAGATGATCTAGCATCTCCCTCTTTGTTTTCTTTTCTATCTTCTTTTTCCTTTTTCCTTTTCTTTTACCCGCCGAGTTTGCCTTTTACTTATCTTCCTCGAGGAAGAGTAAGAGGTAAGCTTGGGGGATTTTGATCGCTCCTTATTTTACACCTTTTTTCTGCATGTTTTCATATCGTTTTGATCGCCCATATTGCATTTTCCACGATTATTCGACGATATCGCGTTGCTTTTCACTATTTCCTGTTTTTGTCGTATTTCAGGAGATATGGAGCGATTTGGAACGAAAATGAGATCAAAGGATTTTCACGCACTTCGGAGTGTCGCCCACGGCTTATTTGAGAAGTTATTAGCGCTTGAGGATGAGTGGAGGAGGAAGGAATTCGATAGAAGCGATGAGGAGGCGAGGAGGAGAAGAAAAGAAGATAGATACAACCCACTCGGCCGAGCAAACTGCTCATTCGGCCGAGTCAGAAGCTGTACTCGGCCGAGTGAAATGGATACGCACAGAAAAATTTCAAAGTTTCCTCGGCCGAGCAAGGAAGTCTACTCGGCCGAGTGAGAAAGCTCACTCGCCCGAGTAGAACAGGGATTTTCAACCGAGAAGCTGCCAAGTTACTGGAAATTTTGAGGAAGCCCACTCGGCCGAGTACGATTGCTTACTCGGCCGAGTAAAGAAGCCTACTCGCCCGAGTCAGTCAGAGAGACAGACCCCCGAAACCCCATATTCTCTGTTTTATTATAGGGTCTGTCACTCGGCCGAGTGACATTGTTACTCGGCCGAGTGACGCATTCCGACTGCTGCGAGGATTGCGAATTCTGGGCTGCGCAGGGGCAGTTTTGTCACGATTTTTTGGATGATTTTCTCTTGTATTTAAACCTAGTTTTATCCCTAGTTTTAGGAGAGACTTCTATTATTTTTCGACGGCTATTCTTTTGTAAAATCTCAGCTGGAGATCATAGGCAACAAATTTGGTTTGGTCTTTCATGCTAAAACTCTTATTTTTATGAATTGTCTCTTCTTTACAATGAATTGTGCTATGATCTATTGCTTTATTTCTGAGATTTTCATGATGATTTGTGAGTAGTTTATTCGTTCTAGGGCATGGGGATGAACCCTATGGACCCGATCTTTTGAATTGTGATGAATGAATAGAATTGTTGCTAGAATTGAAGAAAGGTTAGGGTTTGATTGATTTATTGCGAGTAGCTAGGAATTTCCATCGGTTGGGATTTGCAAGAGATTGGATCCCAATTGATGGAAATGCCTAGATATTCGACTTAGGTTTATAATTGAAATTCTCTAGATTTGGTTTGCAAGAGATTGGGCCAAAGCTAGGATTTTTATTATAAATCTATACCAATATTCGTTTGCAAGAGATTGGACGAATACAAACTATCATAACCTAGATTGTAACTCGAGTTTGCACGAGAGTGGGCTCGAGTTACGATTGGACGATGATGTCGATCTTCATGCTAGTGGCTTAGGTTAGGGTTTGCACCAGAGTGGGCCCTAATCTAGGTTGCTATAGACCGGCAATAGCGCGAGAGCGTGAGCTTGGTTCTACATTAAGTTGCGACTAGTTCACCTACATTCAAGCTTTGCAACATTGAAATTCATGATTCACAAGGATGAGAGACGGTCCGTAGAGGGGATTTCCTATTCCTAGACGCTTTTATTATATTGATATCTATTTGCTATTTGAACGATTGTGACATTACCATCCAAACTATTCTTATTCCATCGATAGCTAGGTGATCAAAGTAGGATACTGTCAATTGTTCTCCCTGTGTTCGATACCCGCTCGCCACTACGCCGTGCGCTTGCTGTAAAACTACAGTTGTTTTTGGGTGTATATCCCGGCGCGATCAATAGCTTCGAGCATTATTTATAATATAAATCAACATGCAATATATGTTATCATAATTATGCTCAAATCTCAAAATGTTTCCTCTATCCCACGTTGGTTATTAATGGGAACCGAAATCATACAATGATCGAGGAAGAACAAGTATTGTAAAATGGGTCGTGAATCCATCAGGGAAGTGGTGTTTACGACACGCTATCTATCCATGATTCGTGAGATTGCTAGTTTCATCCATGTTCTTAATTGTCAATATATTTTTTATAGTTGGTTTGTGTAAGGAGTGTTGGTTCAATGACTCTCAGATCAGATGACCTTAGGCATTGGGCCAAGAAAGACTCCTCAGCCCTACCACCTTAAACAAACTAAAAATCTTTATTCTTATGCACTCCCCCAAGCTAAACTTTTCTGCACTAATCCTCAATACTTCCTGAGGTACGAGGACCCGGCTACTCGATGTTGCTGGATGATTGGTGCATTATTTATTTATTTATTTATTTCTTTTGTTTTTTTCTTCTTTTTTCTTTCGAACATGAACGAGCTAAACAACATCACTCCTCCGTACTGGATAGATATGTCGTTAACCCAAATCATATGAGATTACTAACCATTATTCTCAACTAAAAATTCCAAGATACATGCATACGATGGATTCTCAATGCAAAACATAACCTAGCCATGTTTCGAGTACTTTTATTTTAGGGATTACGAGCATAAATATAATAAGCATATGTCAATGAAATCTAATACCAAAGACATCTCCTAAGCATATATCACGATAAACAATGAGAAATTAAACGAATAAATTGTCAATCTGAAAAATTTTCACGAAGACATCCATGCATATAAAAACATGGTGTGTTGGGATTCTCAATAAGAAATATGCACAGATGATGCACGAAGTGCACCTCTCCCAAGCTAGAATCAAGCATTGTCCTGAATGCTAAAGAGTGGAAATGGGGGGAATATAAGTGTTGCATGCATACAAATACCTCCCCCAAGCTAGCATATAAACATATCCCAATATGAAAATAAAATTAAAGCACAGGTGCAAATGTTTGGGGGGGGGGGGGTGTGTGTGTGTGTGTGTGGAGTCATATAAATGTGAAACGAGGGCAGAGTGTGGGCAGTAAAGCATATAAAGGGTTTTGGGTAATGAATAATGGTGCACCGAATGGAGGTGAGATTTATTCAAAGAAAAATATCTAATCCTAATACGCTTACCTTGCTGTCAAGAGGAGTCGAGTTTATTCATTCTACCTAGGAAGCATATAAAATTAATCTACACAACTGGACTAGGATTCACATGATCAAAGGGTGGATCATGAATCTCCAGTGGAGCAGTAGCTGTTCTTCCAGCTCTTCTCGTGGTTCAGCTAACTTCCTCCCACAAACTCCATCAGGCCCCTGCAATGCTCCTCCAAGCATCCCTCGTAGGCATCCACCCGTAACCTGCAAGGGATGAAGAGCATAAGCCTGATGCGAAAATATTTTCCCCTCAATAAAGGCATCCCAAAGAGGATCGTCAAAATAGGATGGAAAATATGAGATGGGGTGACAAAAACTCCCAGAGAATAATGCGCTAATATCTAAAGATGACGCAATCAACTCCTTGTTCACCTCCTCAATGTGTTCCTCAGGTCCAGGGATGACCCAGTATACCTCCGTGGAATGCAAACCTGTGTCATGTTGGAATTACGTCATGTCAAAAGCATCTGAATTTGAAGAATTATATATTAAAATATGAGTTTCAGATATGGAGTCGAAAATATTTCCCTGAATGGGAGCGTTAAGCTCTGGTAGATGCGATGCCTCTGGTGAAGTGAGGAGGGACTGCAAAGGTGGTGGTGCAGGTAAGGATGCGTCAGGCTCGTTGAAGTGAGGCATGGTATCCATGGCCTCATGCTCATCCTCCTCATCGATGTGGACTTGCCCCACAGTCTCCTCGGTGTTCTCTATAACCTCATAAGTGGGAAACCAATCAGCAGGAAAGAACTGATTAGGCTCATCTGATGATGTAGTAGTGGATGTGCCCTTGCATGCTCCCTACTTGTTAGTAATCCCTCCCAGAAGGATCGTTTCCATTCATTGGTTTGTGCCCGGCTCATCATCCATCTCATCGTCAGAAAAGTAATTTGGGATGTGGCGATCGACAAGCCGTGTCTCGTGAATGGTACCCACATGAGGGAAATCGTATATATATATATATATCAGAATAATCGAAAATAAGGTTCGATATAATTCCCCCTGTATGGATGGTAGGTGGCATTGCGCGAGATTCAACATCGGCTTCCTCCAAATATTTCCAAGCGGCATCAAGCGGCATGTCGTAAACCTGGCCTTCGTTCAGCCATACCATAAATCTCTGCAGTGTTTTTGGAAGTCTTATAGAGAAGAGGTGAATGAGGTCACGTGCCATGATCTCGTGCAGTGGCATTCTCAACGCCAATGCGTGAAATCTCATCCAGGCCTGCTAGAAAGTTTCTCCGTCAGTATGGCAGAAGTAAAAGACAAGCTCCCCTGATGTTGGCTGGTCCACTGCCTGATTATTATATGTAGGTGTAGGTTCTCCACCAGAATTTGGAAGAACGGTAGAAGTAGTTACTTTGATAGTCGGGTCTTCCATGATCACTCCCCTTGAAGGTGTAGGTGCAATGATCGAATCCCTAGCATGCATCTCTGACTGCCCATGTGTTATGGATAATTGGTTTACACTTTGAGCATGTTCTTGGAGTTGGACTTTGGTCATGGCTTGTGTTTCGATCCATTGGCCTTGGTTTTGAAGTTGGCTTTCTAATAGAAACTCAATGTGAGATTTTTGTGGCAGAGGTGGAGGATTAGGATAGGAGGGTTCATGAGGCAGGTTGTAGCTATATGATGGTGGGTTGTATGGGTGGGTGTAATATTGGCATTGTGTAAAAATATGGCTCCGCATTCCACACTGTATGCAAAACATTGCAACCTGTGGAAAATTACCGTGGACTCCCATCTGAGCACCGTATAATGCGAGGCATCATAATTTTCAGCGTCTAACCCATTAGGCATCCACATAGTCTCCAAAATGCACCTACAAAACAAACAATAAAACAAGAGGAGAAGAGTGCATCAGTGGTACAAAAGAATAACACAAATAATAATGAGGTGGTGGGGAAAAGTTTGTTTATTTATTTTTATATTTGTTTATATACACATAGACTAACTAACCTAGAATTAAACTAATATCAATCAGGCAGAACCTCCTCAGCAACGTCACCAAAAACTTGATAGGAAGTTTTACACCTAAAAACCGCAAGCGCACGGCTGTCGTCGTAGCGCTAACGGGTCGTCTGCAGGGAGGTTGGGCAATTGAGTACTAGCTCAATCTTAGGCCGTGGTTAACTACGTGAGGATATGTGGAGTACGTAAAGAATAGGGAGAAACAAATAGAATGAAAAGGAATCTAGAGCTAGGTTTCATCCAATTGTGGATTGGACACGAATTGACTTGGATTGATCGGTTATTGCACTCGTGGGATAGAGAGAGGTCGTATAATCTAAGAGTATTCTCCCACCCCACACTCTCGTGGTGCATGATAAGATTTCCCATTATATTAACCCTATCCCCCACTCTCAAGGTGCATGATAGGACTACCTAACCTGTATCAATACTGATGCTAATCGTGCATCGAAACGCGTCAGATGCATTGCGTCCGACGAATGTCTCCAATCTTCCTCCATGCCACTCTCGTGGATTAGGATCTGGATATATGTTAGGAGGGCTCTAATCGAATATCGACGCTAATCGTGCATTCGATAGTATCGATCAATGTATTCGAAAACCCTAAATTAACACCGACGCTAATCGTGAATTAATCTAATTATCCACGTAGGAGGAATTCAAACTACATTGATAATAATCATCATTCATACTACAACCAATCAATTTTGATCAATACATGTTCAATTCCACAAATAAGGCTACACCATTGCCTTAGATCAAGAATCTACTCACTACACATATAGAAACACAGAGAGTAACAAGGATTCACTAAAGCGAACATAGAACAATTATAAAAGCACAAAATTAAGAAAGAAATACTTATCTTCAATCGCCGTATTACAAGATATCCGCGTTACAATTACTCCAACGGATGAAAACCAAGCCAAAAACCTAATCTAACTTACCTTACCCCTAAAAACTAAGAGAAAGTATGAAAAAGAGGAAGAAAAAGCCTCCAAGGGTCGGGCCCCCTTCAAAAAGGCACACAAAACCCTCTTATAACCAACTAGAAACCCTAATGGGTCGAGAAAAACCGGACCCTGACGCAGCCGCATGGAGCAATCCATGCGGACGCGTCACAATTTCAGTCTCGCAGCCTCGGCTTACAAAAATGTATATAATCACTCCGATCTCAGAAAAATACAAATAAATATACGTTGGAATCGAGACGTGATGCTCTTCGAAGAAAAAATAAAGAGACATGAAGATAACCACAGGGTTGTGAGTAGATATTCAATCTTTGCAAGGCTTATGTGTTTTCTTGTGATATATCATCCACGCGGTCGTGTGGGGGTAGCCACGCGACCGCGTGGATCCTCTTTTCTTAATATTGGGAATGGGGTCGATGTGGGCATGTTAATGAAGCCACGTGGCCATTTCGTCGGAGGGTAAATGGGCCAAAAATTCCAGAGAATTAGCCAAATGATGCGGTCATGTCGTTTGGATAAAACGGCCGTGTCACGCTTCCTTGTGCTACCTTCCTTTCTCTCTTCCACGCGGTCACGTGGGGTAGCCACATAGCTGTGTGGATGGCGGATGTGTCCATATTTTTTAATATTTTCATATCATCATTTCATTGCATCTCATACCATTTTCACATCCAAATCCCACATTTTACTACGATATTGCATTTCTGACGATATATTCGAGTTTCGTAGTGTTTTATGAGTTTTCAAAGATTTTGGAGCGATTCGGGACCCCACTTGGGTATGGACACATCCGACATGCTTGTGAGCTCATTGGCAGGGCTCTGGAGGAGTTCGCCACACTTCTGGAGCCACTGGAGGAGGAGAGAGAGAGAGAGAGAGAGAGAGAGAGAGAGAGAGAGAGAGAGAGAGAGAGCAGAGGAGAGAGAGACACCCCAGCAGCTCCTGGAGATAGTTTCCCAGGAAATGTTCGGTCCGAGCAGTTTAGTTGCTCGATCGAGCAGCTTCAATTTGAGAAGAGGAGCTGATACGGGATGGCTCGGACCGAGCAGTTCATCTGCTCGGTCGAGCAGTCTCAAATTCCACAGCTGAAGCAGTCCAGCGACACCGCCCGAGTAGCTGACTGAGTCGACACCTACTCGGACCGAGCAGAGCTGAATCGGTCCGGGTAGGCAGAGCGGTGATTTTGAATTCTCTCTATTTCTTGTCCGAGCGACCGAAAGAGCAGCGTATTGCTCGACTGAGTCACCTACTCGGTCGACAATTTCAGGGCTATTTTTGGAAAGTTTTCTGAAGCCGCGAGGGGCACGATTTTTGCACTGAAAGCTCAGGGAGCTGAGCGACTGAAGGAGGTGATTTTCATTAGAGTTTTTTGAATAGTTTTTGACAGGAGCTCAGGCGATTTTGTATTAGTTCTTTTTAGATCAAAAACTTCTGATTCTTTTCTTGGATTAAAATTGAGAGATTAACATTTTAGTTCTCATCTGCGTTTACGTATTGGAATCTGGGTTTTTTCAGGATCTATTGTTCATCTATTCTCTTCGTCCCTCATTGTAGGTTTTTATCCCTATTTTATTGATCTGCGATGATGTCTTCGTATTTAAAAATTGCATTTTTATCTGTCGCCATCGCCATGTGTGAGTAGATTATTCTAGGGTTGACGGGTTAGCCCTAGGATTTTAGGGGGAAAATGTAGATCTGGATCCCTACGTTGATTTAGGGACTTAGGGAAGTATTTCGGTAGATCCTACCGAATCCATAGATAACCCGTACTGAGATCATGCCCACGGTCTGTGGAATTGATGTGCTTATGGGGTATCTAGGGATTCGAATAGGGAAATCGGTGGATCCAACCAAGGCATGTGACCATGCTTGGCTCGCGTCTTGAGCGGATCCATCAACGAACTATAACGCTACGTTGACGGCTACCGCCATTGCGTCAATGAGACCCACCGAAGTACCCCGCAATTTTAACCCACGAGAGTGGTACGAATTGGGGGATTAATTCCCTAGCCCTAATGCAATGCAAGGATCCTATCCCAATGTCGACCCCCAATGATCCTAGTGGTGATCCCTAACGCCCTAGTCCCTTTTATTAGTATTACAACAACAACACCCAAACCAAATCTTTCACCCAGATAGCTATCTCACTTCGAGATTTAGAAATAAACTGAGAATCCATTGACACTATCACCGTCCAGGTGGGATTCGATATCATTTATACTATAACTCGACATCGTCCGCTTGCGGATTGAGCCCGGAATTAAAGCCTAAGGGCCATACCACGCCTGGCGATCGTGACACCGCCAGGTGGAACCTAGGTGTAGGTTTCAGGTGCGTCAAGTTTTTGGCGCCGTTGCCGGGGATCGAATCCGGGTCACCCGCGTGACAGGCGGGAATACTCACCACTGTACTACAATGACCTCCAACATCAGTGTCCTCACCATGGGATCCAGCCTTGGGATTTGGTGCAGAGCTTTTACAACCGGCTCCAGCCTAGCACCAAGATGATCATCGATGCTGCGGTGCAAGGCACCCTACTTGATAAGTCTCCTGAGGAGGCTATAGACTTGTTGGAGCACATGGCAGCCAACACACAGCAATGGAACGATGAACGGACTGTTGTGACCCGGACTCCTGAGGTCAAGGTCGCTAGCCACTTGGCTTCTCACATCGAGACCTTGTACAAACAAGTGACCCGCATTGAGCAGCGTCTGGACTCCATCCCTGCTTCACCCAGTACATCATACCATCCTGCAGAGGAGTATGTAGATCATGGATATATCCCTAGCGAGGCCCACTACGATGGTGTTGAGACATCTGAGACCGTACAATACGTCCAAGGAGAGGGACGGAATCAGTGGCAGCATCCAGCAGCCAGGAATCACCCGGGGTTTTCCTATGGAAACCCAAGTGGAGGGCTGCAACCTCCATAATTTCAGAGGCCACCACCACCTCCTCAGCAGCAGCAGAGCCAACAGCAGGGCGGATTTAGGCCAGCTGGGCCCTACCGACAACCGGGCTATCAGTTCAACCGGCCGCCCCAGCAGAATTATACGCCCAAACCACCAAAGTCCAGTCTTGAATCCACTTTGGAGACTTTCATGAGTGGCCAGATCTGCTTTAATCAGGACACATCAAACTAATTCAAGAATATAAATTCTTCACTCGATGAACAGAGGGGGCAAATGTCGTAACTTTTGAAGAATCAGGGAAGATTGCCCTCCCAGCCGGAGACAAACCCGAGAGCTCAAGCTAATGCCGTGGTTTCAGTGACCACACGTGGAGGATGGGTGACTAACCCCGTCATGGTTGATCTCTCCATATTTCACACCTTTTTTCTGCATGTTTTCACGCAATTTCGATTGCTCATATTGTGATTTTCACGAGTATTCGACGATATTGCGTTACTTTTCACTATTTCTTGTTTTTGTCGGATTTCAGGAAATATAGAGCAATCGGGAGCAAAAATGAGCTTAAAGGACTTGCACATGTACCGGAGCATCGCCCATGGCTCTATCGAGGAGCTAACGGTGCTGAAAGATGAGTGGAAGAAGAAGGAAATCGATAGAATCGATGAAGAAGCGAGGAGAAGAAGAGTTGACTCCAGAAACAGGCCACTCGGCTGAGTAACACCGCCCACTCGGCCGAGTAACACAGCCCACTCGGCCGAGTGAAGAAGCACATTCGACCGAGTACAACTGATACGAAGGGATCTTGAGCCACAATGTACTCGACCGAGTGGTTACATCCACTCTGCCGAGTAGAGATCGCCACTCGCCCGAGTGAGTCAGAAATTCTGAAAGAAATCAAAGTCGACTCTCTGGAATTTTGGGAAGAACATTAGAAGACCTACTCGGCCGAGTAGAGAAGTCCACTCGCCCGAGTGAAGAATCCCACTCGGCCGAGTGAAGCCGATGACACGAGCGCCCAGATTTTCAGAAAGCCTTCCACTCTTTTGAAATATGCTATCATTACAGAGGTCAAAATATTTTTCTCATATTTTTTATGGATAGTAGACTTGATGAAGGTTCCAACGCCGCCAAGAACGCGCCAATCGAAGGTCGGATGAAATTTGGAGAATTTCTGCAAGTTGATGCTGCAGAACTGGAATTCGCGTATCAGTGTCACTCGGCCAAGTGATACTTTCACTCGGCCGAGTGAGTTTTCCACTCGGCCGAGTGACCAGTTTTTGACAGTTTTTGACAGAGTGCTGTTTTCTGGAATTTCTGCAGGAATTCTCACTCGGCCGAGTGAGCAGCTCTGCCTGCTGCGTAAAGTGCGATTTCTGGGTTGCGCATGGGCAGTTTGGACACGATTTTTTTGGGCGATTTTAGGGACTTTTGCTAGGGTTTTTTTGGGGGGCTATATAAGGGGTTTGTAGACATCATTAGAGGGGGTTCCCAAAAATGTTTTTAGTGATTATTTTAGAGGTTAGGCCATGCCCTAGGCCCCGTCTTGGATCTAAAAAGCTTGTATTTGGATTGAAGATCTTCATCAAAGCTAAGTATTTTGTTCTTTTTATTTGAATTTTTGTTTTTCTATCTTTTTGTATGCAAGCAATGATTTTTATTGATTCTCATATCGTTATTGCTTTGCTTGAGTAGATTTGTTGTTCTAGGGCATGGGGATGAACCCTATGGATCTAATTTCAGATTTGTGATGAATGAATTTCTAAATTGCTAGAATTGTTAGGAGGTTAGGTTGTGATCGATTCATTACGGATAGCTAGGGATTTCCATCGATTGGGGTTTGCAAGAGATTGGATTCTAATCGATGGGAAGGCCTAGATATCCGATTTAGGTTTATAATCGAGATTCTCTAGGCTGGGTTTGCAAGAGATTGGACCAAAGCTAGGATTTTTATTATAAATCTATACCCATATTTGTTTGCAAGAGATTGGACGAATACGAACTATCACAACCTAGATCGTAACTCGAGTTTGCACGAGAGTGGGCTCGAGGGGCGATGGAACGATGATGTCGATCCTAATGCTTGCAGCATAGGCTAGGGTTTACAAGCGATTGGGCCCTATCCTAGGGTTGCTATAGACCGGCAATAGCGCGAGAGCGTGAGCTTGGTTCTCTATTCTGTTACGACTAGTTCACCTCAGAACAAGCCTAGTAATATTGAGATTCACTATTTACAATGATGTATGACTATCCGTAGTGGGATTTCCTAGCTCTAAACTCTTTTATTGTGTTAAATTTGAATCGATACTTTATCCAACTTCTTTATCACCGACACCGACATCCACCACCATTTCCATTATATCATTCCATAACCATCTCCACCAATAAAACATTTGTAGTTGAAGCCAACCTAGGATAGATTGGAACTAACACCACCTCCTCGTGTTCGATACCCGCTCGCCACTTGACCGTGCGCTTGCGGTAAAACTACAATCGTTCTCCGGGTGTATATCCGGGGCCGACCAAGTTTTTGGCGCCGTTGCCGGGGAGGTGTTTCCCGTTGGATTCCAATTTGTCACAATTAGGTTGATTAGACTACGAAAATTTTTTTTTTAAAAAGAAATTTTCACCCCGCCACCATTATTACCATTTCTATATTCTTTTATGCCATTAATATTTTTCTCCAAGTATTTATCTTTGTTTATCAGGTGTTATGGATGGTTTTATGTGGACCACAGATTTTGAGGAGGAAGCATTTCGGAACTTATTGGAGGGCCTCTTGGAGTCAGTGAGGTTCACCGGTTCAGAGAGCATTACAACAGATTTTGACGACTCATCGTGCCTTTTGCAGGATACACATACATATGAAAAAAGGTACAATGGGATGTATACGAGGAGGAGAGCAAGGAGCTAGCACCCATGGACGCATATGAATATGATCAAGAGGTGCGCTGGGATGAGTCTGACGATGATGAGGAGCATCTTGATGAGGTCCACACCTATGATCTAGATTTACCTGAGCAGCATAGAGAAGACACCATGGAGACAGCTATCACGGCACGTGAGGATATTGGATTATTTCCAGGGAAGTATCATCCACCATTATTTATTCCATATATTTCTATAGACGATCCTCTTTGGGATACTTTTATTATGAGGGTGAATTTTTTGCAGGGAACTGATGCATCCTATTCTCTGCAAGGTACAAGTGGAGTCCTTGTGGGAATGCTGGAGGATGCATTGCTGGAGTTCGTTGGAGTCCGTGGACACACGCATCTGGCAGAGCCACGGAAGGAGAAGTTGGAGCAATTGTCTGCACCGGCAAAGATACTGGATCCGCCTTTTGCTATAGGTGATATCAATCCAGTAGTGTAGAAATTTTTATGCTTTAAATAAACACGAATTCTCTCGACAGCGAGAGGACCGTATAGATTTGCTTGAATAAATATTACCTCATATGATGGCAACAAAATTTTTTACACCCCAAACCCATTATATATATTAATTGCCCTCTTTATATTTTGATGTGTAACATCCTTTTTGCTCACCACCCATCGAGCATTTCTTTCAAGTGAATACTCACATTCTTATTCATTTGACTCAATCTCTCTTAGCAAAGCCATGACATTTTTGATCGAGGCATTTGAATAGGATTGTTTAGCATAATCTTGGGTGAAAGCGCTCTCATGCATCATTGCATGTGCATGTAATTGCATTAGGATTTCATGTCATTCATTTCATCATTTTTCATTCACCTCCCTCATATTTATCGTTGTTCCTCATATTTTTCCTTTTATGATCACATTGAGGACAATGTGAAGTTTAAGCTTGGGGGAGTGCATTTCCATACCATCTAGTTGCACTTTTACTTTATTTTTAGGGTTTTTTTAGAATTTTTCAAAATTTTGCATCATCTTTTTGAATTTTCCATCTTATTTTCCTTTTATGTGTGTTCATGCATCCTGTTGTGTGCTTGTTTTTCTTTTCTTTCCTCTCTTTTATTTTTATTTCTTTATTTTCCTTTCTCTTCTTTCGCTAGATGAGTTTTGTATGGTGATATCTCTTATTGCTTTACCAACCATCACGATGCTTATTATTCCTTGCCATGCTACTTTGAGTATTCCATAGTCTTGCTATCCATGTGCTTGCTTACATATTCTTTTGATGATTTCTCTATATGAATGCATGATATTAATTGAAGCTGAATGTATTGATTAGTGTTTAGTATGCTTTTGTTGGAAATGCACCAAGATTCACACATCATTAGTATATCTGAAGCATCAGTTTTATTGTCCTATTCGCTTTCTGTTGCATGCCTGATATGGTTGTAAACTTTACTGCTTGACTTCACTATTTATTGAAATGATTGAGAATATCCATGCTTACATATGAGTTTTAGTTGAAGTATTATTTTATTGAACCGTTCGTGCACATCTTAGAGTGAACCGAGTGCTACATTATTTCTTTCTCCACATATATCTTTTTATTCTCTATATGTCACTTGAGTTCACCTCCTAAAGCTACTTATATCGCATCTATTTCCCAAAAATCCCTACAAAAGAAAAAGGTTGCCCCAAAAAGTCCAAAAAGCCAAAAAGGAGCCAAAAATAAAAAATACAAATCAAATTGCTCCTACAAAAATCCTAGAAGAAAAATGAGAAACAAAATGTTCAAAAAAAAAGAAAAAGAAAGATATTTCTCTATCTCATTATTGGAGCCACAAAATACTTGGGAAAACCAAGGCAAAAATCCCATTTTCCACTATCATATTCCTTTAGATGTGATGCCTCAAGCTAATCTTAGGGGGGTGAATTCATTTGACCATATGAGTGAGTATGTCATTAGAGTGGAGACGTGCATGAATGGGAATATTCGATAATGCTTAGACTTTGCAAAATATATTAGATATGGAGATTTTTCATGATTTGAAATAAATATGTGAATGCCATGACTCTTATTCTATTCTCTATTGCATGCTTGGTGTGTAATTTATATGCTTCATTTATAACTTTTGATTGAAAAGTGCATCGCCAACATTTGTACATTAAATTCTATGAAATGCGTGATGTGGATATGAATTGATTGTATGAATTTAGAGAGTCCCTTTTGTTATTCTTAAAAGCTTGCAAGTATCATGTCTAAGTAAGATATGAAATCCTTATAGCATGTGATTCGTATTTTCCAAGTTATCGTGATGTGTAGCTTATGGCTTGAGATCTGAGAGAATAATCTAGTGACCCCTTCCACCTCGTGTTCTTTCTTTTTCATTTCATTTTCTTTGTTTTCATCTCCCGAGTTCGTCTCTCTACTTATCTTCCTCGCGGACGAGTAAGAGGTAAGCTTGGGGGATTTTGATCGCTCCATATTTCACACCTTTTTCTGCATGTTTTCACGCCATTTCGATTGCACATATTGTGATTTTCACGAGTATTCGACGATATTGCGTTACTTTTCACTATTTCTTGTTTTTGTAGGATTTCAGGAAATATAGAGCAATCAGGATCAAAAATGAGCTTAAAGGACTTGCACATGTACCGGAGCGTCGCCTGATTCGGGTTCAATATTACATAATTAACCCCCCATTTAGCCCTATTTTGTGCTTATGTGATGCTACATTGTTCTCTAGTTCATACGTATTTTGTACACAATTATTTATTAGAGAAAACACTCTATTTGAGCACAAAACAGCAATTAACTGAGTATTTCTGCACTTTTTATATTTTTCCTAGCTTGTTCTTGATCTCACGATTCCAACGACTATTTATTTGTATTTTTCTGAGATCTGTGCTAATTACTGTGTATTTTTGAATGCAGAATACTATTTAAATGGAGAAATACGCACGAAAATACGAAAATACGGTAGCCGACCAATCAAACGCTGCCACGTGGCAGAATCACGTTCATTCCCGCTCGCATCCAACGATCTGCGAGCGAGGCGCACGAATTCGAAAGCGGGTCGACGTGGCCTCTTGCGGATGGTCGATTCCCGATCGAACGGTCGAAAAGCAACCCGAGTTTGAATCGACAGCAGGTTGAAGCGTCGGTAGACGTGGAACATTCTGAACCATTGGATTACTATCCAACGGTTCCAAAATGTAGACGAGATCAAGCGGATGCGGGTCGATGCGAACGGCGCGGATCCGCGATCGGACGGCTGATATTAACCCCGCTCGAATCAACCCGAGATCCGACGGTGAATCAAATGCGGCGGCAGCAGAAAATTCAACAAAAAATGGAAATAATTAAGCGACGACGTGGCCTGATCTAGACAGACCAATTTCGATCTAACGGTCGAAAATCGACAGCGAGTTCGATTCGAACTCGAGTGCGGAGCGGGCGCGCGCGGATATTAAGGGATACGTGGCTCGACCACGTTGCATCCCGCCTTTCAATGGACGGCGTAGATTGGATCCGGTTGTGCGGAGCGGGTTTGGGTGATAATGGGTGCGGTTTTAGACCCGATAAGCCCATTAAACCCTCAAGCATATTATTTAAGCGTATTCTAGGGTTTTGGGGAAAGAGGCTGGCGTATTTTGGGCGTATTGGAGGCTCTAGGAGCCGTATTTCGCCACCACAAAATTCTGTAAAATTCCAGAGTCTATTTTCTTATTTCCAGAGAGTTTTGGTGTCTTTTCAATGATATTTGGTGATAAATTTCTTAACTTAAACCCCGTATTTGGTGCTTTTCTATAGTATTTTGCTATTAGATTGATGTATTTTGCTATGAAACTTGTTTATTCTTGCACCATGAGTAGATAATTCTTATTGTGCATGGTATGGCGTAGTTAGGGGATATTATTTGTGTTCGTTTGGTTGAATAATCCTTGTGCTAAACCGTTAAACGTTGTTAAAGTTGTAATCTTTGTCATTAAATCGTCTTTTTCATCTTCCAAAAGAAGTGATTGAGTTGATGATCGCCCCAAAAGGGTGAGTTTTGATCTCCCCAAAAGGGAGTTTCATATCGTAGTTTTGATCTCTCCAAAAGAGAGTTTCATATCGTATTATAACTTTAGCGACGATCTTATTGAATATTGTGCTTGAACCCCCAAAAGGGTATCTTCCGATGAATTGCTCCCAAAAGGAGAATTCATTGAGTTATATTGGGTATTTTCCGGTGAATTACTCCCAAAAGGAGAATTCATTGCGTTATACTTGTCAACCAAATTAATACGTATCATTGATCCTAACGAACCCATACCATGTACATACTTTTTATAGATATTTTCTTACACGATTTTCCTTGTTCATATTGTTCACGTGTTCACATCACTATCACCGTCATCATTGTTGAAGTGGTTAGCTTCTTTTCGTTGGGTTTCTATTTGATTTGAACTGTGCTTGCAACAGATTTCCTCCCGAGGATTCGACATCTGGACTCCCAGATTATATTACTTGTACGGACTCTTGCGCTTGAGAGAAGCACCTTTTCGGAGCCAACAAGTTTTTGGCGCCATTACCGGGGAGGAATGGTTTGTGACTATGGTTTATTTCATTTAGAGGACCTTCGGTGAGATCTATCCAGTTTATTGTATATAAATTTTTGTTTAATTTTATTGTACATAAACTTTTGTTTATTTATTTTTTTAAAAAATGGACTATATGAATTTCTATTGCACAAAAAATCTGTATGATGCGGAGTACGCTAATGCACATAAACATAGGATGGAGAAGCTCAAGATTGTTAATTTTAATCAGACCGACTGTGAAACTTTCTTTCAGGCCTGGAGGAGGTTCACAAACATAGTATCGAGCTATCCGCAGCATGGGTAAACAAATGAAGAGCTCATGGCGTTCTTCCTAGATGGACTACAACCCCAGCTGCAGGAATTCTTGGGAGTCATGCCGCCGAAAGAGGCGTATGAATACATGGAGTCTCTAAAAGAAAATGAAGAAACCATGGAAGAGACTTCAGAGTGCGATTCAACGGAGCCTTCGTGCCTTGATCAAGAAGAGCAAAGCATAGACGTACCTTTGCAACCCTTGAAAGAGGAAGTTCAATCGATTATTCAGACACAGGAGGCTACATCCCATCAATTCCAAGAGAATTTCCTTGCTCGGAGTCGGCAGATTCAGAAATCCATTGAAGATCTTAATTTGATTGCCACTTGCTTAGAAGAAAATAATTCTTTTGAAATTCAACTTCAAGAACCTAATACGAGTTTATCTTCTATTGCAGGAAAATCGAGCGAGCCATGTCACGTTGAGGACATGAATAAAAATATCCACATGGCAAGAAGTGTGTGCAAAAGAGAGGACGAGCTAGCAATTTTGGATGAACAGGAGGAGGACACAGCTAGGGAAAAGGGTTTTGAGATTATCGCCATGGAGCCAGAACCATTCCTCCTCCAGTTTTGTCCCAAAATCATTTACCCCTCTCCCCATTAATCGAGCATCATACCGAGAGTAGTGCATATCTTTTGGGAGTAGTCGTCAACTCGCTTTAATTTATTTCACTTATTTTGAAGACTACATTTGGAATAATTTTATTGAGAAAAATCTTAGACTGAAATGGATTGACGTGACTCATCTCTTGCAGGTTACATGTGAATATCTTATAGAGATGCTGGGAGTTACGTTGCTGGGATCCAGTTTAGTCATTGGAGAAAAATTACTCGTCGAGGAGCGCAAGGAGAAAATTGAACAACTTCCTCCACAATTAAAGATTCGGGATCCGTCATTTGATCACGGTGTGTTCTTTCCAGTAGTGTAGTTTTCAAATGCTTTCTAGGTTGCTTGCTTGAATAAACTCGTACCCCTTTCAACATTGAGGACAATGTCCATCTTTAGTTGGGGGTGTGTATGAGACCTTCGGATTTTTTTTGAGAAGAATAAATCACTAAATCTCATCATTTAAAACTCCTTCACATGCCTCAAATACGGATGATTATGCATTAATTGAGTTCTAAAATTGTTTATGGCTTGATTAAATTATTTTTCCTTCATGGAATTACCGTTAATATGCTATTCATGAAAATTTTCAATTGCCATGATTAATATCTCGAAATAGTTTGAATTTATTTCAGGCATGCTAATGTGATGAAAAAGCTTAAGTATACACGATTTATAAGAAAAGTCTTCAAGTTGAAGAGGAATTTGGCCATTGGTACTAATGTTTATATTCATATTGATGGGTATTGAGTTGCTTACAAAAAAGGAAGAAATAAAAGAAAATAAAAAAATGAATAAAAAATGAATAAAGAAAAATGAATGAATAATCATGTCACTAACAAATAACTTGGTTGGCTCGAGTAGTACAGTCCGAGGGGTCCTTCTTGGCCTAATGCCCTATTATCGTCTGATTTGGGAGCCATTGACCGAAAACTCACTCATTTGATGGAGCGATCCAAGTTATACATTTTTCTGCGAATGTTGCTTGATGCACGTTACGTGGAACTAATAAAAGAAAAGAAGTGGCGAATAAGCTAAGCAACCTCAATGCCCATGATTTGAACGGTTACTTTTGAGATGCCAATTCCGTGGAAACAAGAAAACTAGAGAAAAACGACGGGTTATACTTTCGCTTGCACAAAACGATGCTTGCATGCTATTTATTCAAACTAAATTAGAGAAAATATCATGTGATTGATTTTGTTCATGGATGGTGTATATTGATAGTCTAGATCATGTTGGAAAGCGTACTATTGAGCCATGCCATATGCGATCGAAAGAACTTATTGTTTTATTAATCATCCGTATTAATCGCTCTTTTTGCTAGAGACTAGCAAATCGCTAGTTGGGGGTGTGATTCTGGTTCAATATTACATAATTAACCCCCCATTTAGCCCTATTTTGTGCTCATGTGATGCTACATTGTTCTCTAATTCATACGTATTTTGTACACAATTATTTATTAGAGAAAACACTCTATTTGAGCATAAAACAGAAATTAACTGAGTATTTCTGCACTTTTTATATTTTTCCTAGCTTGGTCTCGATCTCACGATTCCAACGACTATTTATTTGTATTTTTCTGAGATCTGTGCTAATTACTGTGTATTTTTGAATGTAGAATACTATTTAAATGGAGAAATACGCATGAAAATACGAAAATACGGTAGCCGACCAATCAAACGCTGCCACGTGGCAGAATCACGTTCATTCCCGCTCGCATCCAACGGTTTGCGAGCGAGGCGCACGAATTCGAAAGTGGGTCGACGTGGCCTCTTGCGGATGGTCGATTCCCGATCGAACGGTCGAAAAGCAACCCGAGTTTGAATCGACAGCAGGCTGAAGCGGCGGTAGACATGGAACATTCTGAACCGTTGGATTACTATCCAACGGTTCCAAAACGTAGACGAGATCAAGCAGATGCGGGTCGATGCGAACGGCGCGGATCCGCGATCGAACGGCTGATATTCACCCCGCTCGAATCAACCCGAGATCCGACGGTGAATCAAATGCGGCGGCAGCAGAAAATTCAACGAAAAATGGAAATAATTAAGCGACAACGTGGCCTGATCTAGACCGACCAATTTCGATCTAACGGTCGAAAATCGACAGCGAGTTCGATTCGAACTCGAGTGCGAAGCGGGCGCGTGCGGATATTAAGGGACACGTGGCTCGACCACGTTGCATCCCACCTTTCAATGGACGGCGTAGATTGGATCCGGCTATACGGAGTGGGTTTGGGTGCTAATGGGTGTGGTTTTAGACCCGATAAGCCCATTAAACCCTCAAGCCTATTATTTAAGCGTATTCTAGGGTTTTTGGGAAAGAGGCTGGCGTATTTTGGGTGTATTGGAGGCTCTAGGAGACGTATTTCGCCACCACAAAATTCTGTAAAATTCCAGAGTCTATTTTCTTATTTCCAGAGAGTTTTGGTGTCTTTTCAATGATATTTGGTGATAAATTTCTTAACTTAAACCCCGTATTTGGTGCTTTTCTATAGTATTTTGCTATTAGATTGATATATTTTGCGATGAAACTTGTTTATTCTTGCACCATGAGTAGCTAATTGTTATTGTGCATGGTATGGCGTAGTTAGGGGATATTATTTGTGTTCGTTTGGTTGAATAATCCTTGTGCTAAACCGTTAAACGTCGTTAAAGTTGTAATCTTTGTTATTAAATCGTCTTTTTCATCTTCCAAAAGAAGTGATTGAGTTGATGATCGCCCCAAAAGGGTGAGTTTTGATCTCCCCAAAAGGGAGTTTCATATCGTAGTTTTGATCTCTCCAAAAGAGAGTTTCATATCGTATTATAACTTTAGCGACGATCTTATTGAATATTGTGCTTGAACCCCCAAAAGGGTATCTTCCGATGAATTGCTCCCAAAAGGAGAATTCATTGAGTTATATTGGGTATTTTCCGGTGAATTGCTCCCAAACAGAGAATTCATTGCATTATACTTGTCAACCAAATTAATACAAATCATTGATCCTAACGAACCCATACCGTGTACATACTTTTTATTGATATTTTCTTACACAATTTTCCTTGTTCATATTGTTCACGTGTTCACATCACTATCACCATCATCATTGTTGAAATGGTTAGCTTCTTTTCGTTGGGTTTCTATTTAATTTGAACTGTGCTTGCAACAGATTTCCTCCCAAGGATTCGACATCTGGACTCCCAGATTATATTACTTGTACGGACTCTTGCACTTGAGAGAAGTACCTTTTCGGAGCCAACATCGCCCATGGCTCTATCGAGGAGCTAACGGTGCTGGAAGATGAGTGGAAGAAGAAGGAAATCGATAGAATCAATGAAGAGGCGAGGAGAAGAAGAGTTGACTACAGAAACAGGCCAATCGGCCAAGTAACACAGCCCACTCGGCCGAGTGAAGAAGCACATTCGACCGAGTACAACTGATACAAAGGGATCTTGAGCCACAATGTATTCGACCGAGTGGTTACATCCACTCGGCCGAGTAGAGATCGCCACTCGCCCGAGTGAGTCAAGAATTCTGAAAGAAATCAAAGCCGACTCTCTGGAATTCTAGGGAGAACATTAGAAGACCTGCTTAGCCGAGTAAAGAAGTCCACTCGCCCGAGTGAAGAATCCCACTCGGCCGAGTGAAGCCGATGACTCGAGCGCCCTGATTTTCAGACAGCCTTCCACTCTTTTGAAATTTTCTATCATTCTAGAGGTCAAAATATTTTTCTCATATTTTTTATGGATAGTAGACTTTATGGAGGTTCCAACGCCGCCAAGAACGCGCCAATCGGAGGTCGGATGAAATCTGGAGAATTTCTGCAAGTTGATGCTACAGAGCTGGAATTCGCATATCAGTGTCACTCGGCCAAGTGACACTTTCACTCGTCCGAGTGAGTTTTCCACTCGGCCGAGTAACCAGTTTTTGACAGTTTTTGATAGAGTGCTATTTTCTGGAATTTCTGCAGGAATTCTCACTCGGCCGAGTGAGCTTTTCACTCGGCCGAGTGAGCCGCTCCGCCTGCTGCGTAAAGTGCGATTTCTGGGCTGCGCAGGGGCAGTTTGGCCATGATTTTTTGGGCGATTTTAGGGGCTTTTGCTAGGGTTTTTTGGGGGCTATATAAGGGGTTTGTAGCCATCATTAAAGGGGTTCCCAAAATATTTTATTAGTGATTATTTTAGAGGTTAGGCTATGCCCTAGGCCCCCTCTTGGATCTAAAAAGCTTGTATTTGGATTGAAGATCTTCATCAAAGCTAAGTATTTTGTTCTTTTTATTTGAATCTTTGTTTTTCTATCTTTTTGTATGCAAGCAATGATTTTTATTGATTCTCATGTCGTTATTGCTATGCTTGAGTAGATTTGTTGTTCTAGGGCATGGGGATGAACCCTATGGATCTAATTTCATATTTGTGATGAATGAATTTCTAAATTTCTAGAATTGCTAGGAGGTTAGGTTGTGATCGATTCATTACGGATAGCTAGGGATTTCCATCGATTGGGGTTTGCAAGAGATTGGATTCTAATCGATGGGAAGGCCTAGATATCCGATTTAGGTTTATAATCGAGATTCTCTAGGCTTGGTTTGCAAGAGATTGGACCAAAGCTAGGATTTTATTATAAATCTATACCCATATTCATTTGCAAGAGATTGGACGAATACGAACTATCACAACCTAGATCGTAACTCGAGTTTGCACGAGAGTGGGCTCGAGGGGCGATTGAACGATGATGTCGATCCTATTGCTAGCGGCTTAGGCTAGGGTTTGCAAGAGATTGGGCCCTATCCTAGGGTTGTTATAGACCGGCAATAGCGCGAGAGCATGAGCTTGGTTCTCTATTCTGTTACGACTAGTTCACCTCAGCACAAGCCTAGTAATATTAAGATTCACTATTTACAATGATGTATGACGATCCGTATTGGGGATTCCCTAGCTCTAGACTCTTTTATTGTGTTAAATTTGAATCGATACTTTATCCAACTTCTTTATCACCGACACCGACATCCACCACCATTTCTATTATATCATTCCATAACCATCTCCACCAATAAAACATTCGTAGTTGAAGCCAACCTAGGATAGATTGGAACTAACACCACCTCCTCGTGTTCGATACCCGCTCGCCACTTGACCGTGCACTTGCGGTAAAACTACAATCGTTCTCCGGGTGTATATCCGGGGCCGACCAATGGTCCCGGTACTGAACAAGGAGAAAATTACCGTTGAAGAAGCTGTTGATGACAGCAATAGAGAAGAGGCCACTGATGGGCTAATAATTATTGAAGAGAAAGCGGATGTTGTTGGATCTGGATCCTAGCCTAGAGGGGGGTGAATAGGCTAATAAAAAAATAAGAAATCGGTCTGTGCGCTCAGTACTTCCCTTTAAAATAAGAAATCGGATCCGTAAAGCAGATTAGTTCAAATCCTTTTATAGTGGGTCGATGCGCAGAGCAACTCAATTAAATCAAGTGCCACGTCAGCAGCCGAATAATCCTGCCTTCGTCTTTGATTTCTCGGAGCAGCGGTTGCCACGTCAGCTTGAAATAAAAAAAATTTCGCTTCGATTCGTTCGCACGCAATATTCAATCGCCACCGTTGATTCGATTTGAGGAAGCGATCTCAGCCGTTCGCTTCATTCTCAATCCATGCAGCGTCATTTGCTTTCGTCATCCAACGTCTCCACGTTCTTCTCAACGGCGACCCGAGCTCGGTGAGCTGTGCGTGAGTGCAGCAACTCCAGGCGAGGCAATGGAGACTCAAGAGCACGGCGGCACTGAGTTGCAGCAGCTTTGGTCTCTAACGGTCGTGCGGGCTTTGTGATCGACGGCGTACTTGGTTCGACAGGTGACTTTGGTGGTGATAAAGCTTCGCTCCGTTGAGCGCTCGATTTCCCTTCACTGACGGCAGTTCCTCTACAGCTCTCGGTGGTTTCCTCCTCCGGTAGCAACGGCAGCACGACGGTTGAAGATGATGACGCTTCGACTTCTCCGATATCTTCAACGACGGCGGAGGCTTCTTTGGAAATGACGACGGCGGAGGCTTCTTCAAAAACGACGACAGTAGCAGCTCCTTCTCACGGTGATCTCCGCAACGACATATGGGCTTCTCGTTGAAGGCGATGACGTTGATACGGAGGGAACATCGCTTGGTCGGCGTTGAGGGTGAACGTCGATCGTTGATGGCACGGTGGCTTGGAGATCTTCTTGTGATGCCTATGAGATGGTCTTATGGCATGATGGCTCCAGCAACGTCTTCTCAGCAGTGATGAAGGCTCGGTAGCACCGCTTTGGCCTTTATAATTGAGGATGCTTGGAGATATAGTTTTTTTTGGCCTTCAGAAATTTTGTGGGAGATGATGAACCATGGCAGCGCTGAGTTGTCGATGGGCTCAGTGAATGGCGCCGTGAGCTTTTGATGTAGCAAGGACTTTGCTTGGAGATGTTCTTTGGTCTTTTGAACAAAGGTGCGACTATAGACTAGGGTTTTTGGTTGAGACGTGAGAGATTTTTGGCCTAAGTCTTGTTGCCTTGGAGAAATATATTTTTGGCTGCCCTCTCTTGATTTTTGTGATTGCCGCGCTCTATGTTTCCCATTGGTACGAGAATATATATATGGTATAGGGAGTTGTAGTTGGCAATGATAGGATCCCTAGGATTTAGGGAGATAGATTTGAAGCCATCTTTGTATAGGAATCCTAATGAGATAATATATTTGAATATGAATTGAGTAGACCCAAATCTTTTGATAATTGATTCGATCACATCCCAAATTGATTTGGTCTAATCCCAAATTGATCAACTTGATTTGATTTGATCTCTCCTCATCTCTTCATCTTGACCAAGTCATCTTGCTAGGTGTACAGCTCTTTGACCAAGTCCATTAGCTATGTGGATAGCAATTCTCCAAGTAGTGAAAGAGGTATTGTTTCGCCAATCCTGAAACACACAAAGCACACACGTTAGATATAACGACACGTTTGTCATCATCAAACCAAGATCCTAGATCGTTTCTTCCAACAGATGTCCCTCCCGTCACACTTACTACGACAACACCTCCCGTTAATGCATCCAAGAGTAAAGTTTCCTGACCGCCCCCTCCATACCCACAGAGGCTAGCCCTAGCCAAGATGGAGAAGAAGTACTCCAAGTTCATGGAGTTACTGAAGGGAATTCAGCTGAACATCCCATTCATAGACGCCATCACCGAGATCTCGACCTACGACAAATTTTTGAAGGATCTCATCACGGGAAAGAGGAAGCTCGAAGAAATCAAGCTATTGGAGGATTTCACCTTCGTCATCAAAAATCATCTCCCTCGGAAGCTGCCGGATCCGGGGAGCTTTACCGTGCCGTGCTCCATTGGAGGGATGCCTATCAGCAGGGCAATGATTGACTTGGGGGCTAGCATCAGTTTGATGCCCCTCTCCATTTTCAAGAGACTTCAGACAGGAAGTGAGCTAGAACCGACGAGCATGTCCATCCAGCTTGCTGATCATTCCATCACCTACCCAGTGGAAATAGAAAGGGACGTCATCCTCCAAATACCCCCAGGATTATGTGTTCCAGTCAACTTTATTATCATGGATATGCCTGAGGGAATGAGCTCCCAACTTATACTTGGCCGCCCCTTCATGGCGACGGTCGGTGTTCTGATAGATGTCCGAGAAGGGACCCTCTCTCTCAACGTGGGGGATATTGAAGCTGAGTTTCGGCTACAAAAGTCGATGAGAGAGTGAGCCCATGTAGAAGGGGCCAGCTATCTGGAGCTTCTTGAAGAGGAAGCCATTGAAGATTTTACTTCCGAGGGGGTCATGAAGGACCCAATGAAGACAAGCATCGACGACGACGACGACCCGACCTACCACAAAGCGGTCGCCACATAAATCCGAGTATTGGATGAGGAATTTCAACGTCATTCCCCTAATCACAAAGAACCAGAGACCATATGTTATGTGGAGGAGAATCTTGAAGTAGGCGGAAATCAAATGCCGTCGGATTGCACCATCACAAAGATTGACGCGCGACCACCCACGCACCAAATGAAAACTGATATACTTGAGGGAGTCGAGCTCATGACTGAAAACGAGCGCTTATTTGGAGGCAACCCAATTTCTTAGATTTCGGATTCTCTTTTTCAATTTCTTATTTTTTTATTTTTATTTCGTGTTTTTAGACAAAATCATAAAAATCACAAAAATTTGATGAGTTCGTCTTTTGTATAGGACGAACAATTGGGGGTATACGTATCGACATTATAAATGGAAGGAAGCCGGAGGAGAGCATCAGATTCGAAGATCTGGGGAGAAAACCAAAAGAAAAATAAGATGGTACATGAGACACAGGAGACTCGACCGAGCAGCTTCACTGCTCGGTCGAGCAGTTCAGACACGAAAAAAGGAGGGGAAGATGAGTTTCTTACACGGCCCGAGCAGTGTCCTGCTCGGTCCGAGTAGAAATTGACTCGGTCTGTCACGACCCGCTTCCCAAAAATATGGAGTCGAGACGTGAGAAGGTCTGCACAGACGTGGAGCTGTGAAGCCACACGCCTGATAAGCGTCGATATCTGAATATATATGCAGGTCCCTGTAAGTGCAAACGGAACAACAATAATAATAACAAAGAAAGAGAGACTGATATAAAAATAATCCAATCTCAGAAATTGTCCACAATAATATTCAACATCACAGAAAAGCCACCAGGCTAAGGAAAGAGTCTAAAGGCCCAAAACATGGCCAACAAAACGACAACATAACAAAGCATTGGTGCTGCGCACCGACAACTACAGCAGTCTAAAATAAAAGGGAAAGCTCAACGAAGACACAAGGACTGGTCCCCGGTGTCCATATACTCCTCCTCAGCAAACGCGGCGTCAGCAAACACCACGTCCTCTCCAACGAACTCTGGCTCAGGATCTAACATGTGTCACCCAAAAGAGAGAGGGACACATGTCAGCAAGTCTAAAAGACTTGTGCAAGGAAACTGAAAGTAAACTAACAACCTAACAGTTCAAGTAGGATGCAATGACATGACATTTAAGTATGATGCAACAGTTAAAAAAGGACAAGAAGGGACAAGCACGCACGATGTAGTAAAAGCTACCAAATCACTAATTCACGAATCACTTATCACAATTTTCACTTTATGCTCAGAGTTTCCGTCTTTTGGCTAGAGTGGCTGATCGGGCCAACTCCTAAGCTCAAGCGACCGTTTAACCATACCCCTCCATGTGTATCGAGCGTTGGGATTAGCAACACACTAGCTCGCTTCTGGATCACGAGCCAGGAAGTGTATTTGGCATAGGGGTGCACCTAGCCTTGATCACTGTGTAGGAGTCAAAATCCTACTCGCCGCAGCTTACATTTTAAAGTAGCGTGTGCTACGCAATCACGATGAACAATCAATGTATGCAATGACATGAACAGATATTCGCATACCGTTAATTGAAATTAAACATGACATACAAGCATGATGAATGTGACGGATCTAGCTTTGTTGTCAAGCTAGATCAAAGGGCGTCTCGGCAGCTATCCTTTCACTGCCTAGTCTCTTTTACGCTAAAACAAGGAAATGGCCAAAGGTTTGGCCTAAAACCCTAAGTGGCAAGTTTCACTTGCCTAGCACCGAGCATGACGATCACGAATGTTCGTCTCACAATCGCTAATCTACATGGAATGTCGCTGTTATGGAGAAACAATCATCAAAACAATAACCATTTTTATTAGGGTTTAAAAAATCACATATGGGTTATGAGTATATTATAGGATCGAGTTATTACCGAATCGTTAGCAGAAGAACGATGCCAAGCAAGCACGGTGACGGAAGAACGATCCGTGAAACTATGGCTCAGATCTGGAAACGGCGAAAAAACCTTGGAGAAATTGGGATTTGGGGTTTTGGGGGTTGGCCGATGGCCTAGGGGAGGTGGCCGGCGCAAGGAGGGGGTGAGGGGGCTCCGGGGATGAAGGAGGAGGGCTATGGAATGTTGGATGAGTATTGGGGAAGAAGGAGGCTCAGAAGGAAATGAAAGAAGAAAGAAAACGATCGGGGGGTTTAAATAGGATTCGTGCGGCGGCTGGACAAACCCTAGGTTTTCGACAGCGGTTAGTCGGTCAAAGAAGGTTGGCTGACCGACTAGTTTAAGTACTAGTCGTTCGTTCGTTCTATTGTGACCGACTAAGAGCAAGTAGCGAAAAAGAATAAAATCTGGGAAATTGAATTAGTCGGTCTGTGAAGGCCCGTCGACCGACTAGTTTGCAACCTATTCGGTCGGTGAGTGTTCATTGACCGACTAACGATAAACAGTAACTTAGGTAAAATTAATCAAAGGAACCAGTCGGTCTGAGAGCAAGTTCTGACCGACTAGTTGCGCATCTAGTCGGTCGGTGGTTGTTCTTAGACTGACTAAGAGTAAACAGTAACTTCTGAATTTTTGATTTAATGAACTATTCGGTTTGAGAAGAGTTCCTGACCTACTAGATTGGAATCTAGTCGGTTGGTTCTCCTTCTTGAACCAACTAAAGTGCACAAAAAGTGCCGAATTGAAGCGTGAAGCTTCGGGAAGATTTCTATAGCTTCTAAGATCACTCTAACTCTAAAATATGAGCGATTTGAAGTTCGTCATGAGTGACTTACTCCAAGATCCACGATTTAAGGAAGAGGCTAGAAAATCACGACGAAACGATCGAAAACGAAAGCTACGGAGATGAAAAATCACACATAAGGAGAAAATCCACATAAACATGTATTTAATATAGAAAATCCAAATGCATGAAAAACCAGTCCTTACATCCTCTCCAACTTAAGAAAAATTCTGTCCTCGGAATTTCCCAACACTCACGTGTCCGAGAACAAAAGTGGGAAGCGCTCTCGCATCTCATCTTCTCTCTCCCAAGTAGACTCTCCTGGCGAGCCGTGTCGCCACATCACCCTCACAAGATTGACAACCTTGTTTCGGAGTGACTTCTGACACCTGTCTAAAATCAGCATTGGCTGCTGGTCATACGTCAAATCTGGGCGAACGGTGATCTCCGAGAAATCCACAGCATGAGATGGATCGCTAATGTATCGATGAAGCTGCGACACATGGAAAACATTGTGAAATCCTTCCAAAGATGGTGGCAAGGCCAAGCGGTAGGCTACCTCGCCAACTCTCTCCAGAATGCCAAATGGTCCAATGTATCGCGTGCTCAACTTCCCTCGCTTCCCAAAGCGAATCACACCACGATTCGGGGAAATCTTCAAGAACACATGGTCGCCTGGCTGAAACTCCAAAGGTCACCGTTTAGCATCCGCCCAATGCTTAAAACGGTCCTGAGCAACCCTCAACCTCTCCCGAATGTTCCTGACAACATCCACAGCCTCCACAATCATCTCAGGTCCCAACAGCTCCCGATCACCAATGTCATCCCAACTCAATGGCGATCGACATTTCCTCCCAAAAAGCACGACGAAAGGTGCCATGCCAATGCTCGCCTGGAAGCTGTTGTTGTAAGAAAACTCTACCAGATGTAGATGGCCCTCCCACAAACCCTTGAAATCCAACATGCACGCCCTCAGCATGTCCTCCAAGATCTGAATCGTCCTCTCGGACTGGCCATCTGTCTGCGGATGGTACGCCGTACTGAAACTCAGACGCGTACCCAAACTCTTCTGCAAACTCTGCCAGAACTGAGATGTGAACCTCGTGTCTCTGTCCGACACGATACTCATGGGGACTCTGTGAAGTCGCACGATCTCCTGCATGATTCACGTTACATCACTATCTAAACTAGGAAAAGGAAATAGAAACGGAGAGTAAAAGAATTTACCTCCATGTATCTCCTCGCTAGCGCCTCAGTGAACTGTCCTACTCGGAATGGAATAAAGTGCGTGGATTTGGTCAATCGATCTACGATCACCCAAATCGCGTCATTCTGCTTCGGACTCCGAGGTAGTCCAGTCACGAAATCCATAGTGATGTGTTGCCATTTCCACTCCGGAATCGGAAGCGGTTGTAGCAACCATGTCGTACGCTGATGCTCCGCCTTTACCTGCTGGCAAACCAGACACTTGGCTACACTCCGAGCCACACTCCTCTTCATACTATGCCACCAAAAGTTCAGACGAAGATCCTTGTACATCTTGGTACCCCCAGGATGCACCGAATACGGCGAACTGTGTGCCTCCACCAATAACTCCTCCCTGATATCCCCAGCTGGCACACACACCCTAGCTCCATACCTCAGCGAGCCATCCTCATGAATCAAGAAGTCAGTCCGCAGACCGGCTTCCACCTGCTCCCGAATCTTCACCAGCTTCGGATCCTCAGCCTGACCAGCCTTGATCCGATCCACGATCGTCGACTGAATCTGCATACTCATCAACGAAGAGGCCTCTCCAGGAAGAAAGATCTCAACACCAGACTCGCAAAAATCCTGCTGTAATCTCCATTGCGAAGTCAACATCATCACCGCTGGAAGCCTACTCAGCGCATCCGGAACCACATTCACCTTGCCGTGGTGATATTACAAATCAATCTCATAATCCGCCATGAGCTCCAACCATCGACGATGTCGCATGTTGAGCTCCTTCTGAGTAAAAATATACTTCAAGCTTTTGTGATCGGTGAAGATCTTCACTTTCTCACTCAGCAAGAAGTGCCTCCAAATCTTGAGCGCAAACACGACAGCAGCCAACTCCAAGTCATGCATCGGGTAATTCTTCTCATGAGTCTTGAGCTGACGTGAAGCATACGCCATAACTTGCCCGTGCTGATGTAACACACAACCGAGACCCTTGCTAGAAGCATCGCAAAAGATCTCAAATCCTCCACTGCGATCAGGCACAACAAGAATATGGGCAGTCGTCAATCTCTCTCTCAGAACGCCAAAAGCATTCTCACAATCACCCGACCAAACAAAAGGCACATCCTTCCGCGTCAATCTGGTCATCGGCTCAGCAATACGAGAAAAGTCCTTAATGAAGCGCCGATAATAACCAGCAAGTCGAAGGAAACTCCGGATCTCAGACACTGACTGCGGAACAGGCCACTCTCTGATGGCCTTGATCTTCTCGGGATCCACTGAAATACCATCTCCAGTCACCACATGCCCAGAAAAGCAACTCTGTCCAGCCAAAACTTGCACTTCGAAAACTTGGCATACAAACGATGCTTCCTCAAAATCTCCAATACCGTCCTCAAGTGAGAGGCATGCTCTTCCTTCGACTTAGAATAGATCAGAATGTCATCAATAAAGATAACGAAAAACTTGTCTAAAAAGTTTTAGAAAATCAGGTTCATCAAATTCATGAAAACTGTGGGAGCGTTGGTTACACCGAAAGGCATAACCACGAACTTGTAGTGTCCATACTTCGTCCTGAACGCTCTTCGGAACGTCTTCCTTCTTCACCTTCAGCTGATGATAACCACTCCTCAGATCCAACTTCGAAAACACCCTCGATCCTCCAAGCTGATCAAAAATATCATCGATGCGAGGCAACGTGTATTTATTATTGATGGTCACCGCATTCAGCTCCCGATAGTCCACGCACATGCGTCGCAAACCATCCTTCTTCTTTACCAGTAGCACCGGTGCTCCCCACGGAGACACACTAGGATTGATATAACCCTTCTGCAAAAGCTCATCCAGCTGCTTCCGTAATTCCTCCAACTCAGCTGGAGCCATACGATATGGCGCCTTCGAAATCGGCTGCGCTCTCAGAATAAGATCAATAGAAAATTTCAGAGCTCGATCAGGTGGCAATCCAGACATCTCCTCGGGGAAGACGTCATCGAATTCATGCATTACAACAGGCCTCTCCAACTCCATCTGCATAGCCACAATCTCCACTGGCCTGGCCCGAAATCTGACAGGGCCAAGCGAACTGCTACCTCGACTGAACTCAAATATTGGATGCCTGGAAATCTCGAACACCACCTTCTTCTGACGACAATCGATCGTGGCATAGAAGCTCCCAAGCCAATCCATTCCAAGGACTGCATCGTAGTTGATGATGTCGTGGCCGATGAAATCAGCGTAAAGCTCATGTCCACAAACCACCAACGAGCAAGATTTGTAACCACGACGCACCGAGACCACGCCATTCCCTGTAACGATATTCCAACTCCTCGGAAAGAGGGGACGTCGACAAGGAATGCTTCTCCACGAAGCGTCGCGCCAAAATTCACAACGATGCACCAGAGTCAAAGAGGACTCGTGCAGGAAATGTGCAAACCAGAATCACACCTACAAACAGCCTAACAATCAAGCCCTAGCCTAGCAAACAATCATGCACAAGCAAACAACATAATCTAACAAACAAAACTAACTAAGAAGGACAACTAGATTGAGGATTACCTGTGATAACCTCATCCACAGCCTCGCTCTCCACAGCGGTCATCAGAAAAGCCTACCTCCTCTGCGGAAAAGCCTGCTGAAAGGCCTGCCTCTGAGGGACAAGAGCTGCTCCACGTCCAGCAGGAACAGACGCTCTCTGCTGCAATGGCTGTGCTGTAACATGTGCCCTCCAAGGCTGCTTGATACTCGGACAATCCTTCAGAGAATGTGAAGCATCACCACAGCCCAAACACTGACCCAAAAGCCTCCGGCACTGGTCCTTCACATGACCCGGCTTGCCACAATGATTGCAAGTCTTCAGAACAGGCCCACCTGGCCTCCTGAACTGAGCTGGCTGGTTGGACCTGAATCCTGGTCTCGTCACTGTCCTGGCCTGCTCCATAGGCCTCTTCCCAGCCCCAGAAGCAAGTCCTCTCCTCTGGCTCAGGTTCAGCTCATGCCTCCTCGCAGCCACCAGAACCTTCTGATAAGACTCCAGATCAGAAGAAGACACGAAACTCTGAAGCTCCAAAGCAAGTCCCCGCAGGAACCTCTGAGCCCTCTCATCAGCATCCTGCACCATCTTCGGTGCGAATCGACTCAGCCTGGTGAACTCCTGGTGGTACTGGTCCACCGTCAAGCTCCCTTGCTTTAGCTCAATAAAACGCTGCAGCATCTCCTTCCTAGCAGCCTTCGGAAAGAACTCCTCATCGAACCTGGACTTGAAGGTAGCCCAAGCTATCGGCTCCACCAACATCTTCTCTTCTGCATCCCACCAGTTCCGAGCATTATCCTTGAGTTGCCTCTTCGCCAAATCAACCCATCCAGCCGGGCTGATCTTAGCCATCTTCAAGTTATCCTCAATGTTCCGAATCCACTCATCGGCAGCTAGAGGACCCTCAGACCCATCAAAATAAGCGGGACCCAGCTCCCAAAATTGCTTCACTCCCGGCTCGGAGCGAGGGGCATCTTGGATTGCCCGAGCAGCTGAGCAACTGGAGCATTCTGGAATTGCAGGAGGACGCCCTGCTGCACCTGCATCATCTGAAGCATCATCCGCATCATCTCCCCATTGGTGGGCTCCCTATCAGGCACCTCGTCATGAGGGGGCGCGCTACCACCACCACAGGTAAATCACCTTTCTGCCATCTAATGACGCAGAAAACGAAACAATTAGACTCATAGCTTAGGACTCGGATGTCGAATTTTAGTTGTTGGAAAATCTAATATTATTATCGTTGATCCGATAATTCACAGTTACAGAAAGCGGACCTGCATGGGGCACCAACATAACCTGTCACGCCCCGCTTCCCAAAAATATGGAGGCGAGACGTGAGAAGGTCCACACAGACGTGGAGCTGTGAAGCCACACGCCTGATAAGCGTCGATATCTGAATATATATGCAGGTCCCTGTAAGTGCAAACGGAACAACAATAATAATAACAAAGAAAGAGAGACTGATATAAAAATAATCCAATCTCAGAAATTGTCCACAATAATATTCAACATCACAGAAAAGCCACCAGGCTAAGGAAAGAGTCTAAAGGCCCAAAACATGGCCAACAAAACGACAACATAACAAAGCATTGGTGCTGCGCACCGACAACTACAGCAGTCTAAAATAAAAGGGAAAGCTCAACGAAGACACTAGGACTGGTCCCCGGTGTCCACGTACTCCTCCTCAGCAAACGCGGGTCCTGACTCAGCGTCAACAAACACCACGTCCTCTCCAACAAACTCTGGCTCAGGATCTAACATGTGTCACCCAAAAGAGAGAGGGGCACATGTCAGCAAGTCTAAAAGACTTGTGCAAGGAAACTGAAAGTAAACTAACAACCTAACAGTTCAAGTAGGATGCAATGACATGACATTTAAGTATGATGCAACAGTTAAAAAAGGACAAGAAGGGACAAGCACGCACGATGTAGCAAAAGCTACCAAATCACTAATTCACGAATCACTTATCACGATTTTCACTTTGTGCTCAGAGTTTCCGTCTTTTGGCTAGAGTGGCTGATCGGGCCAACTCCTAAGCTCAAGTGACCGTTTAACCCTACCCCTCCACGTGTATCGAGCGTTGGGATTAGCAACACACTAGCTCGCTTCTGGATCACGAGCCAGGAAGTGTATTTGGCATAGGGGTGCACCTAGCCTTGATCACTGTGTAGGAGTCAAAATCCTACTCGCCGCAGCTTACATTTTAAAGTAGCGTGTGCTACGCAATCACGATGAACAATCAATGTATGCAATGACATGAACAGATATTCGCGTACCGTTAATTGAAATTAAACATGACATACAAGCATGATGAAGGTGACGGATCTAGCTTCGTTGTCAAGCTAGATCAAAGGGCGTCTAGGCAGCTATCCTTTCACTACCTAGTCTCTTTTACGCTAAAACAAGGAAATGGCCAAAGGTTTGGCCTAAAACCTTAAGTGGCAAGTTTCACTTGCCTAGCACCAAGGATGACGATCGTGAAGGTTCGTCTCATAATCGCTAATCTACGGGGAATGTCGCTGTTATGGAGAAACAATCATCAAAACAATAACCATTTTTATTAGGGTTTAACAAAAATCACATATGGGTTATGAGTATATTATAGGATCGAGTTATTACCGAATCGTTAGCGGAAGAATGATGCCGAGCAAGCACGGCGACGGAAGAACGATCCGGGAAACTATGGCTCATATCTGGAAACGGTTAGAAAACCTTGGAGAAATTGGGATTTGGGGTTTTGGGGGTTGGCCGATGGCCTAGGGGAGGTGGCCGGTGCAAGGAGGGGGTGAGGGGGCTCCGGGGATGAAGGAGGAGGGCTAGGGAATGTTGGATGAGTATTGGGGAAGAAGGAGGCTCAGAAGGAAATGAAAGAAGAAGGAAAACGATCGGGGGGTTTAAATAGGATTCGTGCGGCGGCTGGGCAAACCCTAGGTTTTCGACATCGGTTAGTCGGTCAAAGAAGGTTGGCTGACCGACTAGTTTAAGTACTAGTTGGTCGGTCGTTCTACTGTGACCGACTAAGAGCAAGTAGCGAAAAAGAATAAAATCTGGGAAATTGAATTAGTCGGTCTGTGAAGGCCCGTCGACCGACTAGTTTGCAAGCTAGTCGGTCGGTGAGTGTTCATTGACCGACTAACGATAAACAGTAACTTAGGTAAAATTAATCAAAGGAACTAGTCGGTCTGAGAGCAAGTTCTGACCGACTAGTTGCGTATCTAGTCGGTCGGTGGTTGTTCTTAGACCGACTAAGAGTAAACAGTAACTTCTGAATTTTTGATTTAATGAACTAGTCGGTTTGAGAAGAGTTTCTGACCGACTAGATTGGAATCTAGTCGGTTGGTTCTCCTTCTTGAACCAACTAAAGTGCACAAAAAGTGCCGAATTGAAGCGTGAAGCTTCAGGAAGATTTCTATAGCTTCTAAGATCACTCTAACTCTAAAATATGAGCGATTTGAAGTTCGTCATGAGTGACTTACTCCAAGATCAACGATTTAAGGAAGAGGCTAGAAAATCACGACGAAACGATCGAAAACGAAAGCTACGGAGATGGAAAATCACACATAAGGAGAAAATCCACATAAACATATATATAATATAGAAAATCCAAATGCATGAAAAACCAGTCGTTACACGGTCCGAGCAACTTACTACTCGGTCGAGTTTTACATGCTTTTGAATTTGAAGAGAAAACGTCACTCTGCCAACCCGACCAGATTATTATTGGCTCAGCTCGAGTAGGAATCGACTCGGACCGAGCACCACCCTGCTCGATCGAGCAGACAAGGGAGTATTTTGCCTCAAAACTTTTTAAGAATCGGTTTTGACTCAGTCGAGTAGCTTAGCTGCTCGGACCGAGTCGAGTCAGGTTTCTAACCGCAACCCGTTTCATTTTTTTTACTCCACCGTTAAAAACTATTAACCCTAATATAAATTCTTTTTACCCTCAAAAGCTATCCCCGAGCACCCTCCTCTCCCTACTCGTTCAACCCCACTCCGTCGTCTTCCCCCTTCCGCACCGCCGCCAGCGCCGCTGACTGCGCCGCCCTACTCCGGTCAGCCACCCCCTTCTCTCTCCCTTTCTCTCTCTCTCTATCTCTCCGCCTCCTCCTCTCTCTCCCCCCCAATTTGCCCTCTTTAGTCGACGGCACCGTCGACGGTGCCACCGTCGCCGACGGCGCAGCCGACCACCTATCCCCAACACCCCACCCCCCGCCTTTAAACCCCCCCCGCCTACCCCGCCTCTCTATCGGTGATCGCCCAAAGCCCCCCCAATTTCCAGTCGGCTGTGCCCTAGGGCACTGACCGAGCAGTGATACTGCTCAGTCAGTTCCCACCGAGTAGCACGACTCGGACTGTGCAGTATCACTGCTCAGTCGCGTCACCTAAATTCTGCGTATCGCCCATTTTTACTCGATTATCTGACACTTTGATCATTTCCAATTACAGGTACTCTCTGATCACGTCAGTAGCAGCTGCGGGGACTAGCTTGGGCGAGCTCTAGGCACTCGCATCCCTCGCATCGCTCTCACCTACGGTACACTCATTCCCTCATTTATTTTACATACCGTATACACGATGGTTCGCACACGCGGATCCACCACACCCCCCGTTCGCAGGAAGAGGCCGTCGTCTGGCGCCTCCTCTTCCCGACCCCAGCGTCGTGGCCGACACACCACCACATCCACCACTACCTCCACTACTACCACACCCTCAACCACAGCTCCCACTATCACCACTACCATCCCAACCACCACCACAACTGTCAAGTCCGCCGTTCTCCCCACCACAGCACCATCCACTACCTCCACTTCATCACCCCCACACACCACACTCTCTAGGGATGACATTCCAACACGTCTCCCGACATATGGAATCACGTTTCGAGACGCCGCACACCGGGAGCGCTTTTCAGGCTCTCTCAGCGCCGTCTCGTACCTATTGTGTTCATAGATGTGCCTGCCCTCAGATCCCTCGGACTCCTACAGGGAGTTCACCACCTGTACTGAGCAATCGGTTTCGATCGTTTCCTCGGTGTACACGCTCCCACCTATACGCACATAGCACTCGAGGGCCTCAGCTCCCTTGGTCTCACCCCAGCAGGTGACGGCATCACCTTCCGCCTCCTGGATTACGACTGCACTGTCACTTTTGCCATGATCTGGGAGTACTTTTACTTCCTTACCGTAGTCGAGCCCAGAGTAGCCTTTTCACCCCTATTCGACGTTGACTATTTTGATGCTCGAGCTTTTTTGGAGCGCATTTTAGGGATTCCACAGTATCGCCCTAGTCGGGCGAAGGCATCATGCATTGTGCACCCATGCCTTCTCTACGCTCAGCGGCACCTAGCTTCCACCATATTCTGCTGACCTGAGGTCGGCACCATGTCCCTCCCTGAGCTTACCCATCTTATGGGTATGACCCGACCTCTTCGATTCCACCCTGAAGGCTCTCTTTGACCCTTCATGCTCTCTGACGCAGCCCACTGGCTGTGTCACTGCCTTTACCAGACAGCCACTAGCTACCACTCCACAGACATTTGCTGTGGTGGATTCTTCACTATTTTTGCTAGGATGCTTGATATTCCCATTCCAGTTGACCTTCATCGCCCCGCTGGCCCGATACGCTTAACCATTGGCGTGCTCGAGCATATGCATATTATCCGACCATACGGGGATCGTCACTGGTTATATCTCGCAGGCACCCACCATATCCCCCATATGGTACTCCCCACCCCTCACCTCACACACATCCCAGCTGTCTTGCTTGACTGGATGCTTCCTAGAGTCGAGCCACTCCCCGCCATACACGTACTCGAGCCCACTGGAGCACCGGTCGAGGCAGCTGTCGATGACCCGGTCCCACGCTCCCCAGTGTTCGAGTTGCATGACATAGCTGCTTAGTTGCCGACCTCCCAGCCCCACCTGCTCACCCTTCATCTTCCAGAGCCGCCTCTTCGACCACCATTGTATCCACCATCTCCACCACAGTCAAGTCCTCGGGGACTGTCTTCACCTCCTGCCCCGAGACTCAGATTTCTTCGACCACTGTATCGGTGCTGGAGGGCATCGATTTACCTTTTGCTGATGCCCCCATAGATCTTGACTCTCCCGTGCACGATCCTGCCCCTACTCTTCCTCCTCTCAGCGACCTGATAGCTTCACTTCCTCTATCCTTAGGTCACGAGATTCCACTTTCAGCCACCCTTTCCTCCTCATCAGTGGCCATTTTCACGGATAGTGTCTCGATGTCTGTCCACACCACTGTGTCGACGACATCTCTTGCTTTCACCGTTTTCGAGTTGCCTTCGAGCTCACCCTCTCTTACCTTCCACGCTAGGCATCGTGCCTCAGCTGCACAGGGCCGATTCACGAGAGTGGTGACTCACAGACATTTCTCCCGCGCTCCACCCGACTCCCGTACTTACGGCGCTCGCCTGACCGTGTTAGAGGAATCAACTTCCTGCTTACGGCAAGATTTCGAGGACTTTGTACGCTCGACGGCGACACACCTATCTAGAGTCGAGTCGGACCTGACCTATATTATAGACCTGCTACGGTACCGTGGCCCACCTACTGTCATCCTTGCACATGCTCTGCCACCCAGCCTAGACACTGTGACCCGCTCTACATCAGTCAGTGCTTCACTTTCTCAGGCTTCTGCAGAGCCTGTTTCTATTACTTCTGAGTCGACTGTCACACTAGATCCCTTGTCTGACCTGGTATTACTTTCTGCTAAGCCCTCTACTGCCACCGTCGATCTCACCACCAGCCCTCCTCACGAGTCCCAGCCTGATCCTCCACCCACCACTCCTGGTCCATAGCAGAGGGACCCATCACCACCCCCAGAGGGTGGTGCCTCTGCTTGATGTAGTCCTTACCCGCTTCTGCCTCCCCTATTTATTTTTTGCCCATCTGTTTGTTCGGGGCCCTACACTTACACAGCTTGGGGGAGGCGCCACCCATGCATCATATCACATACCACATTGCATCATTTCATGTTTTTAGTTTTATTTCCTTTTTCTTTTATTGCACAGTTTTTATTTTATTCCCCCACCCACCCGACCCCTTTAGCATCATCTCCCGCTCATGAGCATTTTCTTAGCAGTGAGGACACTGCTAGGTTTAGCTTGGTGGATGAGCGCTACTGCTTTATTTTTGATTTTTTCTTTTACATTTTCCTTCCTTATTTCAGTCTTTATTTCATTTTCCACCATTTTTTCACGTCGTTTTCTTTTTTCTCATTTTGCATCATATTTTATATTTTCACCATGCATGCATCTCTTTTTCCTTATTTTCCTCTTTTCTCTGCCTTTCTTTCTTTATTTTCTAAGGATTATCTGCATGATGATATCTCTCGTAGCCTTATTGATCACTCCTTATTTTACACTTTTTTCCCGCATGTTTGCATGCCATTTAGATCGCCCAAATCATGTTTTTCACGATATATCGACGATATTGCGATGCTTTTCACGATTTGTTGTTTTTGTCGCATTTCAGGTGATTTGGAGCGATTTGGAGTGATCTCGAGATACGCCTACTCCAGAGTGTCACCGACGACCTCCCCGAGGGGTATTTTGCTGTTGGAGAGGAGCGGAAGAAGAAAGAACGTCGTGGGAGCGACGAGGAGGCCAAAACAAGCTGTTTGGGCATTTTTGGTGTCTCACTCGGCCGAGTGAATGAGTCACTCGGCCGACCAGAGAGACACCGCTCGGTCGACCAGATCGGATACGTTTCATACGTGCACTCGGCCGAGCATCGGAAGCCACATCGGCCGAGTGACGAGATCACGTCCGCCCGAGTGGCACCCAGACGACGCATGTCAAAAATCGCCAACTTACTGTTTTTCGTCTGCCTGAGCTTCAGAAGACCCACTCGGCCGAGTGGCAAATGCCGACTGCCCGAGTACCAAGAAGCCATCGGCCGAGTGACGACAACTCACTCGGCCGAGCGACTACCGAAGTGAAGACCCCCGAAGACCCAGACTTACTGGAAATTTACAGGGTTTCTCACTCGGCCGAGCGACTCTTGTCACTCGGCCGAGTGCGACGCGCTGCCTGTAGTGAAAATTGCGGATTTCAGGCTGCGCAGGGGCATTTTGGTCACAGTTTTTTGGACGATTTTGGGGGGTATTTAACCCCTGTTTTTACCCTAGTTTAGAGAGCTTTTCTCTTAGATTTTTGCAGCTTTTTAGATTAACTTTTTAGCTTTATTCTTGTGATTGGAGAGGAGACAAAAGTTGATTTTTGTTGAATTATTTGAAGAACTCCATTGGTTTGTGTCTCTCTCCTCTAAAAATACTATTTTTATTGCTTATCTCAATATTGTGATGAATTCTCTTGTTTATTTCATTGATTATTTTTGTGTTTGTGTTATGAATTGTGAGTAGTCTCCACGTCTTGGGGCGTGGGGATGAACCCTACGAGCCCAATTTCATATTTGTGATGAATTGGTAGGAATTTTGCTAGAATTGCTATTAGGGTTAGATTGGGATCGATTTACTACAGATAGCTAGGTATTCATACCGATTGGGATTTGCAAGAGATTGGATCCCAATTCGGTAGGAAACCCTAGAAATCCGAATTGGTTTGGAATCGAATTTCCGTAGTATCGGTTTGCAAGAGATTGGACCGATACTAGGGTTTCCGGTTGCAATTCCATGCCGATACCCGTTTGCAAGAGATTGGACGGGTAGGAACTATCCCAACCTAGGTCGTGGCCCGAGTTTGCACGAGAGTGGGTGCGGGGCGCGATTGAACGATGATGTTGATCCTAATGCTAGCTTCTCTAGGCTAGGGTTTGCAAGAGATTGGACCCGAACCTAGGATAGCTATAGACCGGCAACAGCACGAGAGCGTGAGCTAGGTTCTACATTCAGTTGCAACTAGTTCATCCAAAATTTTATTCTAGCAATTTTGATACCAATGAACCACATTTACGAAATATGGTGAGTAGCGGGAATTCCCCATTCCCTAGACGTTCTTTATTTGATTTGATATTTCCGTACTTTGTCTGACGATTGTGACAGGATCGCCAAAGGCAAATTTCTCTCTTCTTAATAGCCAGGTTGATTGGAACAAGCACGGTCATTCGTCCTCCCTGTGTTCGATAACCCGCTCGCCGCTATACCGTGCGCTTGCGGTAAAACTACAACCGTTCTTTGGGTTACATTCCGGAGCGATCAAGTTTTTGGCGCCGTTGCCGGGGAGGGCATTTTGACGGTGTTCGGCATCGACCACCCGGTTATTTCTTCTTTCTTTCTTTCTTTACTTTCTTCTATATCTTGTTCTAACTCTGTTCGCAGCCCTATTTGCATATTCTCCCCGTATTTTGCATAAGATCCTAACAGGGAGAATGGAGGATGCAATGTCAACAATAGAACTCAGTCAGGAAGACTATGACTCCTTCACAGACCTCCTTAAGGAGCTTGTCGACGAGGTCCACGCTACCGGAGCTTTTGCTATCGATGTCAAGGACCCCGACGAACAACTGTTTGCTAGTTTTGTGATGGACCAAGTCTCCCCGGATGGGACTATCGGAGGCAATGTCAGAGTGGATGTGATCGACGACAAATTATATTTCGAAGATGGTAGAACAAATGTCGAAGAACACTATACTCCCGAAGAATCCTTCGAGCAAACTGACATTCAGGGAGTTACACTCTATGACGCTCACTCTTGCTTTTATGAATCGTCTGATGTGTTTCTTGATTCCAGGCACGAACCAGAACAGAGTGAAGGTTTTGACGGTGCTAGCACAGAATCGGAGAGCGCCTATTTCGATGCCTCGTC